>VDFB02118913.1:0-10691 GCA_007258455.2 Sequoia sempervirens
AGGTTGCCTCTAGATGTTTGTAGAGAAAACTAATGAAAAATTTGATGTGGGTTTTCCAAGCCCATTCTAATGGTATGATTCACATGATAATAGGTTGATGTAGGAGCTTAATTTTTTTTCTTTTCTATTCTCTAGTCATATTAGGCTTTAATAGGAAAAACCCTAGGTTTTTAGTCATGGCACCTAATAGAGCTTCTATTTATGTGTTTAATTGGAATAGATCGTTACCAGTTGCTTAAGTTATGACTTAAGCCCTTTAGGTCATTTTGAAATTGACCCCTTCACCCTAGTTATTAGTAGCTTGACAAGATGTTGAAACTATTATATTTCCTAAGTCTAGACTCAAATATTTTCCCATCACAACATTCCTTCACATCACATTTTGTGTTTATAGATTGGTAGGAGGTAATTTTTTATGTGTGCTACATCACATAGTTTATTCGCATCACATTTTCATTTTTTGTGATGGTGTGATGACTGTTGGAAGATACGTGTCATCTCCTCATTGCACTATGTTGTCTCTTTGCATCACATTCTCTTTCTTCAAGCACAAAACAAACTTGTGATATGTGAAATGGATACACATGATCCTGATGAAAAATTGGCTACACAAGTTTCTAATAATGATTTCATTGTTCTATTTCTTCATATTATATTTTCATTCTTCACATGTGAAACTAAAATGTGCTAGGCTTATATGGCTTGCAATCGAGATCAGATGAAGAATAATGAAGGTTGAAGATCAAATGGTGTCCATTATTTTTCAAAAGACATGTTAGGTATGAGTTTAAGAGAAATGGTGAAGCAAAATGTCAATGTGTGTCCAAGGTAATAGGTGGAATGTACTCATTGCATCACATAGCTCCTATACATCACATTTATCTAGCACAAATGAAGTTGCACAAGAAGAAAAGGTCATGCAATAGAGATCAATGACACAATATTAAAGGAATCTAATATAATGGTCATGTTTTAAAGTTGAAAGATTAAATGACAATCATAATATTATGGAGAGAAGAATACTAATCTAAGGCTCTAATTTAAAGTTGAATTTCTCCAATAGCTAGGTAGTGGAACAAATAGTGTAAATGGTAGAAAAAACTGCAAACCAACAAAAAATTAAAATTTAATTGTTGTAACTACTGCAACTACTCATTTTTATTGGTGATGAGATGTGTAGATGGAAATGAAAATGCAATGATGATTGGAAAATTAGATACAAATCAATCATGAAAGGAATGGAAAATAATTCATATCTAATTTAGGTTCTGATAGTTGCTAAAATTATCAAATATTATGAATGAGGACTATGTTGTATAGCTCTAGGTATGCATGCTTGTAGGTGAATTTATGAGAGAGTAGGTAAGAAAAAAATTGCTAAGTGTTGAAAAAGTATGAATGTTGCAAGTTACCTAGATGATAACATAAAAAATCATCTACATTATGTATTCAGTAAAGCATGTGTGTGTGGAAAAGGGTAGAATAATGCTTGAAGAAAATAAGAAAATGTATGAGTTGGTGAGTTACTAGCATCAATAGAGAGAAAGATAGAACATAGGATATTCTGAAGAGAAGAACAAAGAAAAGAAGAATCAAATGTACAGTTGCATATTAGACTTGCAACACTGAACTAGATTCTTTTTAATCAATTATAAACTAGAGTTGTTGCTTCAAATATTTTCATTATACATCTAATTGGTTGGTGCCATAAAAAAGATGAGTTGGTGCTTAGTTAGGGAGTGGATGCTTCCTTGGAGTTGGTGCCACTAAAATAGGGGATTGGTTCCTCCTTAGGTTTGGTGCCCTTAAATACTGTAACCAATGAGGTTCTATTGTGAGGTTGGATTAGGACAATAGATCCTAGTAACTATTCTCACTGTGGTTTTTTCCCATATTGGGTTTTCCATGTATATCTAGTGTTATGTTCTTTTGTGTGTTTGAATGATCTCCGCATGTTTGTTTAATCTTCTTAAAAGGAATAAAATATAAGTTCTTATTGATCTACTTAGTCATCCCCCCTCTCAATATATTGTTGTGTTCCAATAGAGGATGTGTAAAAATTATAGATAAATCAATAGGATCATTGTCAAATGTAGATTTCTATTGATAAAGAAGGATAACATTATGGATTGTTTGAGTGGAGAAAAGTATATCACAAAAAATTACCTAAAGAGTGGATATCATCAAATCAAGATTAGAGAAGGAGATGAATAGAAGACTACACTCAAGACTAATGAAGGATTGTATGAATGGTTAATATTTCCTTTTGGATTGACCAATGCACCTATCACTTTCATGAGACTGATGAATGAATTATTTAATAAATTCTTTGGTAAGATTTTTATTGTTTACTTGGATGATATTTTTATTTTCAATAAGACTAGAGTAGATAGTTTATGACACATCAAAAAAGTATTACAAAGGTTGAGGGTATCATTAGGATCATCATGGAAAAACAAGCCCTTAAGAGCAAAAAATTAGAAAATTAGAGTTAGGAAAGCATTGACATAAAAATTTGAATACATTATCTATATTATTTCAAAATATGTAAGAATAAAATCTGTAGAAAATTGAATGTAGTTTCTAAACTACGAGGTTTATTTTTTTTTAAAGAAATCTATTTGGTGAAAATTTGAAATTTCAATGTAGTAGTACTTGAATTTTAGGGAAAAAATAAGAAGTAGGTGTCTGTCTAACCACCCTAACCACAATAAAATGATAATATTTTTTTATAAGATTTTAGATATAAGTAGATGGCTCATGTCCCAATGTGATGCATATTTTTTTTGAATTTTTTTTCCCAATTAAATAATTAATTATTATTTTTATTACAACTTTTAAAAATATAAAAACTCATGTGTCACGACCACATTAACTTGGTCAAAACTTCATGAAATTCATTTTTATATTTTTAGTAATCCCATAGTATGTGAAACATAGAATGTAGCCTTGTTTGATTCAAAAATGTGATACTATTTGAAGCTATATATTTTTCAATCAACATATCAATTGGGACTTTAGTCATAATTAAAATAGAAAATAAATAATAATTATATATTAAATTAAAATTAAAGAATAAATTATATTGGTGGAAAGCTGAGAATATCCTTTAAAAACCCTTTTCGTTTCAACAATTTTGGGTAAAAAAAAGTCGTTAGCCACATACCCTACACATTCCCATCATATTGCCACTTTTTGGTCCATCATGATCCTACATATACCCTTGAGAGAATTTGTTGATTAATGTCAGGAATTGTAGCTTTATGAAGATAGATTTGGTATACTTAGGTTTTATCATTTCTATTGAAGGACTAAAAATGGGCCTTGATAAGGTTAGAGAAATTTTTGAGTGGCCTATACTGGTAAACATTTGAGTGGTAAGATCATTTCATGGATTGGATAGTTTCTACTAGAAATTTATCATAATATCTAATAGCGTTTTCACACCTTTGATAGAGAAAATGAGAGGAGATAGGAATGAATTTAAGTGGACATCTAGAGAACAAAGAAGTTTTGAACTATTGAAGAAAAAGTTGATAAAGAAACAAGTGTTAGCATTGCCAAATTTTGGCAAAGTATTTCAAGTAGATTGTGATGCAAGTGGAAATACAATAGGACTGGTAGTAAGTCAAGTAGGGAAACCAATAGCCTATTTTAGTGAGAATTTGAATGATTCCAAAAGAAAATATTTAGTTTATGGTTAGGAATGTTAGACCATAGTTCAATCCTTGAAGAAATGGAGACATTATAAATTATTGCCTAAAGAGTTTGTGTTGTATATTGATCATCAAGTGCTACAATATTTGAACAGTTAGGGAAAGTTGAACTAGAGACATATGAGATGGGTTGAGTTCTTGTTGAGATATACATTTGTGTTGAGTTATAGGGGTGGCAAGTAAAATAAAGTTGTAAATTTTTTGATAAAGATGAGGATAAAAGTATTGGGTTTTCAAGGACTAAAGCACATGTATGAGGATGATCTAGATTTTGTTGAAGCATGGAGAGCATGTAAAGAACCAGTAGTGATAGACTAAAGCTAATGGTTGGATTATTTCATTCAAGAAGATATGTTGTTCAAAGGAAATCAATTGTGTATTTCGAGGAATTCAATGAGGGATAATTTAATCAAGGAGAAGCATAGTGGAGGACTAGAAGGACCAAGATAGTAGCCTTGGTGAGTCAACATTATTTTTTGCCCTAGATGTATAAGGATGTCAGGAAATATGTTCAGAGCTATAAAATTGTCAAGTAGCAAAAGGGAGTAGTCAAAATACTGGATTGTATAAACCTTTGACAGTACTTGAGAGACCTTGGCAAGACATAAGCATGGATTTCATATTGGGATTGCTAAGAAACAAAAAGGACATGATTTTATAATTATAGTAGTGAATAGATTTTTTAAAATGGCACATTTCATTCCTTGCAAGAATACCAATGATTTTGTGCATGTTTCTAACCTATTTTTCAAGGAGAATGTGAGATTGCATGGATTACCTAAGAGTATAGTTTTAGATAGAGACACTAAATTTATTGGATAATTTTGGAGGATATTATGGAAGAAAATGAAGATAGACCTGAAGTTCAGTTCAACATATCACTCATAAATAGATGGACTAATAGAGGTAGTAAGCATAAGTTTGGGTAACTTGTTAAGATATTTGGTTGGAGTGGTGAAAACTAGGATATAGTTCTACCACAAAGAAAAGTTGCATACAATAATAGTGATGCAGGGAACATTTTTTTAGTGAAATTTGAAGTGTCTCAATGCTTCAAAATTCAGCACCATCGAGAAGAGAATGGCGTCTTGATTCAATGCAACTTGAGCGAGTGAAAAGGACTCTTTGTTTGTGCAAATTCACGGCCGATCAAACTTCTAGTCAAAGCTGGTTTTCAAAGTCAAAGGTGAAAAATGATCATCTCAAAGAATTGATGGAATTGGCATCATCTGAAGCTTGTCGAGATGATTCCAGTAGATTTTCATCGAGAAATCAACATCGTATGCTTGAAGTATAGGCGATCCAAAGTTTGGTTGACGAGGGTAGATGATGACATCATCATGGTGGCGATGTCGGTCCGTCTTATGCGAAATCCACATGGATGAATTCAGCTAGACATGTGGTAGCTATGTCAGTCTCATTATGGACCAATTAGCGATTGACCGTGTCCATCACATCTTTGCTATACGGTACTCGGTACCTGGCGTGTGACGGTTGGCATCTAGTTAGTACGGTGGCCATCATCGATGAATTAAACCGCCATGGCATCTTCCGATGGTCGCTTTATTTTGTCCATACGTGGGGTTGTTTCTTTGTTTCAACAAAAAGAAATAGTCGAGACTCAACCTGTGATCTCTGGGGAGGAAGAGAGCCATTTTTTTGCATACGAGGCCTTTCAATAGTATATTGACTCGATTTTCTTTTATTGTTTTGAGTTGTTGGTATCTGGGGTAAAATGTGGTCGGTGGGGTTGGAACCGCCAGCCACTATTGTAACAAAATAGTACTCAGATAGACCACCAGCGGCTCTGATAGTAGTAGGAGTTAGTTTAATTTTGTTAATGTTTTGTTGTAGAGCCTTAACCAAAAGGAATATTAAATACCATAAGCAAACAAGATTCACTCTAACCAGCTCAGCCAAAATATATTTGGAGGGAAAATAAGTCAGGATACGAGTTGTTAGAGGGAGTTATGCAATTAATTTGATGGTTAGGCCTAATTAGGAAAATTTTATGTATAAAAAGAGGGGTGTAGGCCTTGTTTTGCCAAGTCCAGGTGGTGAGAACGAGAGAATGCTCGGGAGATTTTGCAGACATTTCCGCACATCAGAGGAATGTTATGCTGCTGTGCTTGAAGGAGATAGTCATTGAAGCAATTGTAACTATTTTTGGAGTATAATCGGATCGGTCACTCTGTTGGAGAGGGGCCTGGAGACGTAGTCCTTAGGGATGAACTCCGTTATCAATTGCGTTTGTCTCCTCTTTACTTTTCTCTCTTTCTTTTCAGTTCATTATCTTGGAAATTATATTATGTTCTTTTATTCATTTGAGCATTGTAATTAAGTGATCATTTACGTTAAGCATTCTATAAGCAATTGTCCTAGATCCTATATAGATCAAGTTGGTATCGAGCTTTGTGTGTGTGAAGTATTGCAATTGGTCACTAAACGAGATCGAGGTTTCAACAGTGAGAAGGAGAACTTGAAGAATATAATCTAGGGTGGAGCAAAAATAATCGATCATCACAAAATGGAAAAGAGAAAAGAAAGTGAAAAAAGTTTAGAAGCTTCGGTGACAAAGGATTTCGAGAAGCTATTTCTTGATATGAAGGCGATGGTGGACGAACTTTATGCAGAAAAGAAGAAGCGCGAAAAGGGAGGTTCTTCAAAGAAGCAGGAAGATCAGAAAGACACAAAGGAGAAAGCTCCAGAAACTCCTTCTCCTCCATCTTCTCCCTCTGCTTCTCCTCCTTTCTCCTCGCTAAGCCTCCTTCTTCTAATGTAAAATCCATTTAAGAGAAAATCTAAGCCTGTTATTAAGCTAGATGTAAATTTTGAGTTACCTAAGTACTGTGGGGAGTTAAATGCTGAGAAGTTAGATGATTGGGTCCAACAAGTAGAAGTGTACTGTAGGATTCAAGGCCTAGTAGAAGATGCTTCTAGGATCCAATTAGCCACTCTCTGGTTGGGAGGTATAGCTCTCACCTGGTGGGAGAGTAAGACTCGGGAAGAAATTGCTCACCATGGTCAAGTTAATATGTCTTGGATGGAGTTTGTTGCTGCCCTTAGGAAACAATTATATCCTTTAGGTTACATGCAACAGTTAACCATGAATTGGAAAACCTTTAGGCAAGGTAAGGGGCAGTCTGTCTAGGATTATACTCATGAGTTTAGAAAACGGGCCATTGCTCTAAATGTTCCCTTGTATACCCAAGACACATTACTTAAGTATATTGGTGGTTTACATTCTTACCTTAGGCACACTATTTTGATGTTGAGTCCCAACAATCTAGACGAGGTGTCTGTTCAAGCTACTCATATAGAGTCAAGGGGTAAGAACACTTTTAGTGACAACTTTTCCAAGAAGCCATCTAAGTTTGAGGGTAAGTCTAAAGGGAAAGAAAAAGACAAAGATAAAGGCAAAGGGAAGAAAACAGCTACAGCTAAGAAAGAGGGTGAGAAACCCACATGCTCCCATTGCAAGAAAGAGGGGCATGATGATTCAAGATGTTGGAAGCTTCATCCTGTTGAGGCCGAAAAGATATGGAGGTAATAAAGGCAAGCAAAAGACTACTGCAGTGATTCAACAGGATCTTGGTTCTAACTCCGGAGATGAGACAAAGATTGTTGCTACCGGAATCCAAGGTAAAGGGAAAGGTATATCTCTCTCTTCTGATGCAAGTTTTTCTAATGCCAGTGCAAGTACAAGTAAAGAATCTTCTCCTAAGCTTGCTAAGCAAAGAAATGAATTGTTTCACATTCGTGTTGTAACAAAACACACTAAGGTTGATACATTGTTTGATACGGGTTCACAAGTCAACTTAATATCTGAAGAAGTTGTAAAGAAACTTAATTTGGCTACAACACCTCATCTGAAACCATATCCACTTGGATGGGTTTGCAATGATGCACAATTAAAAGTAACTAAACAGTGTAAATTGAGATTTGCTATCACTGCAAACTTTGTAGATGAGGTAGAAGTAGATGTAGTTCCTTTGGATATTTGTGGGCTTGTGTTGGGAAGTCCTTATCTTTATGACAGAAAAGCAATCTTTTATAGGGGGGAGAATAAGTATCATCTTTTTAAAGATGGGGTAGAATACATTGTATGGGCACATAAGGTGAAGACTAATCTTACACTAGTTAATGCTAGTCAAATGAAGAGGTTGGTCAACTCAAGTAAGAACTTTGTATTAATGCTTGTAAAAGCCAAAGAAGATGATAAATCTGAGGCCTTCAAGGGGTGTGACCCAAAACATAAAGCTGAAATGGTCAAAATTATTTCTACTTATCATGACATGTTTCAGGAACCGAAGGGGTTACCACCCAAGAGAGAGATACAACATGAAATCCAGTTACAGTAGGATGTGCCACTTCCTAATATCGGCATGTACCATTTATCTGTTATGCAGAATGAGGAAATTAAAAAGCAGGTTCAAGAGTTGGTGGAAAAAGGAGTTATTTGTCCTAGTACATCTCCTTGTGGTTCTCCAATTGTCTTGGTTCCAAAGAAAGATGGAACTTGGAGGATGTGCATCGACTATCGTGCTTTGAACAAGATAACGGTAAAGAACAGGTATCCTCTTCCTAGAATAGATGATTTACTTGATCAGTTAAAACATGCAGTTTATTTCACTAAGTTAGATTTGCGAAGTGGTTATCATCAGATAAGAATTGCAGAAGATGATATTTGGAAGACTGCATTTAAGACAAAATAGGGACTGTTTGAGTGGTTGGTTATGCCTTTTGGGCTTTGTAATGCACCAGCTACCTTTATGAGAGTCATGAATGATGTCTTTCGTCCTTTTATTGATGATTTTGTCATAGTCTATCTAGATGATATCCTTGTATTCAGTCGAACTTGGGAAGATCATGTAAGTCATGTAAAGAAAGTCTTTGATGTATTGAAAAAAGAAAAATTGTATGTAAAGATGTCTAAATGTGATTTTTTTCACAAGACATCCTTAGTGTACTTAGAGGTATGTCATGAGGAATGGTCAATTGAGAAAGTAGACCCTACGAAGGTCGAATCTATTGTAAACTGGCCTAAGCCAAGTACAGTCACAGAGGTCAGAAGTTTCTTAGGTGTAGTTCAGTACTGGAGAAAGTTTATTGCAAATTTCTCTTATATAGCATCACCATTACATGCATTAACCAATCTGAAAGCAACTTTTGAGTGGGGAGGTCCTATGAGAGGCTTCGATGCTGAGGAAAGTTAAGCACCATACCGGTTTGTATACGGATCTACATCAGGTTTGGTCGAGGCGGATGCAAAATTAGTTTTCCATGGGAGCGTACTCATGCAGGAGGTAAACCAGTTTGCTACTCTGAAACTTTTAGGAGGCGATGCTATCCCTTATGATAAAAAACTTTGTATGCTTTAGTTGGGAAGTGTTAAAAATGGAAACATTACATAATGGGGAAGGAAACTATAATCCACACTGATCATCAACCACTTCAGTTTTTGCACTCACAATCTAAGCTGCAACAAAGTAGGCACTTTTGATGGATGGGTTTTTTGCAATAGTTTCATTTGGTTATTAAGTATAAAAGAAAGGTACACATAACAAAGTACTTGAGACATCACTCTCCCAGACCTCCTATATGATGAATGCTTTGATAGTCCTTGAGAATAGTTCTATTGTTCATGAAAGTTTTTCAGGAACAATATGCTAATGATGAGAACTTTAAGGATATCTATGCTGCTTTAATGAATGGTAAACATGTAGAAGAGAAAGATTATTATGTGCAGGATAAACTATTATATCACTTGGGTAAATTATGTGTTCCAAAAGATGAACAAGCACAGGTGATTAGAGAAGCACATACCTCATTGATTGCAGGACACTTTGGGGTAAACAAAACATTGACTCAGCTGCAGAAATATTGTTATTGGCCTCGTATGCAAGAAACTATAACTAAGTATATTAGAGGTTGTGTTATGTGTGCAACTAGTAAGCCTAGTAATAGGAAGTTGGGTTTGTACACACCTCTACCTGTACCTTCTCGTCCATGGGAAAGTGTTTCAATGGACTTTGTTGGGGGGTTACCTATGTCTAGGAAGGGACATGATTATTTGTATGTAGTAGTTGATCGGTTCAGCAAAATGTGTATTTTGATGCCTTGTAAGAAACAGGTCACTACTAAACTGACAGCTCATATGTACTTTCAATTTGGCAGAGTTTCATTTTGGGTTACCTTCTTCTATTGTATCAGTTACAGGGTCACCGATTCTTGGAAATTTTGAGTCCGACTTTGTGGGGATTCATATGGACACGGTGAAGAAGAGTACAACCTTCCATCATGGTATGTGAGCAGGGCAGGATTTGTAAACAGGACAGTTGTGCATCTACTCAGAGGTTACTGCAGTAAGCATCCTAAGTTGTAGGATGAGAGTCTTCATTATGTGCAGCATGCCTACAACCATGCAGCACACTCTTCTACTAAGAGGTCTCCTTTTGAGACATGCTTTGGTTATGTGCCCAAGACACCGATGGATTTTGCTTTTGGGAAAGATGATGTTGAAGATGGACGCCATGATGCAGAGAAGGCTTTGAAGTTCATCCAGAAAGTCCAAGCAATTCATCAGGCAGTGGAAGCACGGTTGGAACAGAGCCAAGCAAAATACAAGGTTCGCCATGACAAGCATCACACTGATCATCATTTTCAGGTTGGAGACCGAGTTTGGTTACACATCAGCAAGGAAAGGATGCAAGGTGAAGGTAAAAAGCTTAAGCCAATTAGGTATGGTCCTTTTGAGATCCTTGAGAAGATTGGTACCAATGCCTTCCGCCTCAATCTTCCTCCATACATGCATATTTACTCGGTTGTCAATGTTGAGAATTTGAAACTGTATGAGCCTCCAATGATCCTAGATGAAGTCACAGACATTCAAGTCCCATCAGTTGATGACCTTTCACTAGAGTACATGTCAGAGTTTCCAGAAGATGTTATTCTCAACAAGAATGTCAGAACTTC
>VDFB02118913.1:10791-95982 GCA_007258455.2 Sequoia sempervirens
TTCATATCTCACATAGTTGTGGCTAAAGTCCTAGTTGTGTAATTGTTGTGACCTTTTTCACACATCGCCCCATTGCAAATGGGGAACCCCTAATTTTGGCTTTCCTTTTCGATCGTTTTGTTGTCTTTCTTTTCTACTGTCCGTCTTTTTGGGATGTTCCCACCGTTGAACCTTAACGTGAAATTTGGCCAAGTCTAAGAATTAGGGTTTTGAACTTTCCTACCAATTTGAGGTCAAATGAAGTAAATAAATTGAGATTTGAGATTAACGTTGATGTCAACATGCTTCCAACAGGTTTCCACTGAAATTTCATCAGATTCTGACTACTTACTATTTTTAGTAAGTGTGCAATTCAGGGCATTTTCTCAGCATTTTTGAAGTTCTAACAGTCACACTGCATTCAGAGCACATCAGGCAACTCGCGTGCAAAATTTGAGCAAAAACGGATGACTTGCTATTTTTAGCAGTCCAGCTTCCAGAGCGAATTCTAGGCTCTACATGTTACACTTTCTTATGCATGTCCGGAGATTCTTTGTGGGTTTTTCGAGACCTTCGCGGTGATATGACATGCAAAGCAGGATAACAACTTTCAGCTTTCAGCCTTCGGAGGCCGATATTAGGGTTTGCATGCAGATTTTCTTAGTGCATGTCGACATATTCTTTCTGGGTTTTCCAAGAGCTTCGCAATGGTGTAACATGCAAGTGGAACTGATCACTTTTCAGAAACTTACTATTTTTAGCCAATGCTTGCATGTTGAAGATTTTGGGTTTTAGGTTTAAGATTTTTGGGCAGTGTGACATGCAAAATCATCCAACAACCGGTCGGTCACTTTTCAGCCACTTTCTATTTTTAGCAAGTACTACTTGGGCAGCCGCTCAGCACTTCAGAACCACGAACTGATCATCATGCAACTGAAACGAGGTCAAACGGAGCTCATTTGAAGAACATGCAAGAAAATTAGGGTTTCGAGCTTGAGAACTAAAAATGAGGAATCATCGTCAAAATGTCCGAAATTGAAGTATCACCACAATCAACACCTTCAAAGTCTTGGCAAAATTTGAAGGCAATCGGAGCACTTGCTATTTTTAGTAAGGTATTCTCAACACGGGCTATAAATAGAAAGTCAATCTCAGGCGCCGGCACAGAAAGGCAAGTTCACCAACGAGGAGCACGCTGTCCAAATTTCAAGTCAAACGGAACTAAGGAAGTCTCAGAAACAAGCACTTACTATAAATAGTAAGTCACTTCGGAAGCGGCTATAAATGGCAGGTCAACATCAAGTCTCAGTAGGAACAGGTCAAGCAAGTGATGAAGACCCTATGGCGCAAATTTCAGATCAAACGGAGCTATAGAGGATGGAAAATCAGACACTTACTATTTTTAGCAGGTTAGTTTTCCTAAAATCAAGGGCAGAACACGACAGCCATGCAAATGTAGAATCCAGCCACGATCACCACACTTCGGGCATTCAACACATGAAATTTGAGCTCATTCTGAACATTTACTATTTTTAGCAGGTTGCTAAAAATAGCAGAGGCATACGGGTACCGGGCACCAGCAACTCAAACATGTCACCAGGATCCGAACAAAGCAAAATCCAGCCTCTTTGGAGCTTGAAATTAGCTTGAAGTGCAAAATTGACAAACTTTCTAAAAATAGCAAATTAGGGTTAGCATGATCAAGTCACCCTAAATCTGGCAAAAGGGCAAGAAATCCACCAAGTTTGATATGTTTTTCAGGTCCAGCATCAAAACTTGCTTTAAAAGGCCAAAGACAGATCAAAATTCTTGAAGTGTTTGAAAAATGAAAGCATACCCCTCCATTTGCGCCCTCAAGCTGGCAAGAGTCTTGAAAATTTTCTAAGTCATGAAAATTGGAAGCTCCACTAGCAAAATGCGCCTTGCTTTGCCTGGGAAACTTGGATGAGACTATCTAAGTATGAAAAATGGAAGTAGCACCCCCCAAGATGCGCCTTAGGAAGAAGGACAATTGAAAATTCTCTAAGTATTGACAAAAATGGAAGTAGGCCATGGGAAATGCGCCCAAGTGCAAAGAGGTAGCTTGAAAACTCCTAAGGCAAGTTAAAATGAAAGTTCAAAGGGTAAAATGCGCCCTTGAGGGAGGAGTTGATGAAAATATTCTAAGTTTTGCAAATTTGAAGCTCCCTATCACATATGCGCCCTTGCCAACTTGAAGGAGGTTGAGAATTTTCTAAGTTTCAAAAATTGGAAGTAGGGGGTCCTAAATGCGCCCTAGCTTGAGAAGTGGATAGAAAATTTTACTAAGTGTAAAAAAAATGAAAGCTCATGCCTCCATATGCGCCCTTGAGGGAGGAAGGCATGAGAAATTTACTAAGTCTTTCAAACTGGAAACACCACCTACCAAATGCGCCTAAGCCTGAAGAGTTCAAAAATTTGCCTAAGTTAAAAACTTGGAGCAGGGTACCCCAAATGCGCCCTCCATGGATTAGGAATGGAAAAGGTTCTAAGTGTCATAAATTGGATGCTCCATGGGTCAAATGCGCCCCTCTTTGAAGAGGAGCTTGGAAATTTTACCAAGTGTAAGAAAATTGAAAGCTCCACCCTCCATATGCGCCTGGAAAGAGAAGAGGAGACTTGGAATTGTTCTAAGTTTCGAAAATGGAAGTAAGGGGTCCTAAATGCGCCCTACCTTGAAGAGGATGATGAAAAATTTTCTAAGGCACACAAACTTGAAGCTCCCTGCCTCATTTGCACCTTGACTCATAAGTGGACTCTTGAAATTTTCTAAGTATAAGAAGTGAAAGCACACCCTTTGAAATGCGCCCACCAAGCTGAAGAAGGTAAGTTAAAAATCTCTAAGGCATGGAAACTAGAGGCTGGACCCCCTAAATGCGCCTTCACTTAGAGATGGAGGAGAAAGTTGGTTAAGTGTTCAAAACCTGAAATATGCTCCCTTGTTTGCGCCTTGAGGAAAGACATGGAAGTTGTGCTAAGTATTTGAAGATGGAAGTAGCCTACATCATATGCGCCTGAGTTTGTGGAGGTGTAGGGAAAAGTCTCTAAGGATGGAATTGGAAGTAGACATGTGAAAATGCGCCCTTGAGGTTAGAGCTAAGAAGGTCAAGAGCTGAAAAGTTTCTAAGTGTCCAAAGTGAAAGCATGACCATTGGTTTGCGCCTAAGAGCTCAAAGAACAAAATTTTATCAAGTGTTCAGAAGTGGAACCTCTAGGGTGGATATGCGCCTAGGCTTGAGGGAGGAGTTAGAAAATGTTTAAAGGTCACAAATTGAAAGCTCCATGACTAAAATGCGCCCAAAGATATTGGAGGTTAGAAATTCTCACTAAGGCATTTGAATCTGAAGCTTGTTGGCCCAAATGCGCCCTTGACTTGTGGGGGTTTGAAAAATGGTCAAAAGTTGAAGCACAACCTATTAAATAAGCCCCAGGTTGGAAGAGCGGGTTTTAGAATATTTTAAGTGTCTAAATTTGAAGCACATCCCTCCAAGTGCGCTTTAACTTGTGAGGAGCTTTGAAAACGTCCCAGGATGGAGAATGGTGTTAGGCGTTGGTTTTAAAAAAATATTCTCCAGGACATACAAGTGTGATCAAGGCATTAAAATTTTCCAAGTGAATTAATAAAAAATTTCTCACCACAGGAAGGATTGAAAATGAATAAAATTTCCTAAGGAAAAATTTTCAAAATGCTAAATGATTTAAAAAATTTCTAAGGCAAAGTATTTTCTTCCTTAGGAAATTACGCCTAGACATGGAGGATGATGAAATTTCTTAAGACATGAATAAATTGCCAGGTGAGGAGTCCGATGATGCTAGCTTCACAGGGTTGATAAATATTTTCAAGTCAGAGCAACAAGAAATGTTCACAGATGAAGAAATGGATTAAATTTGATGAAAATTATTTTTCTAAGGTCCAAAATTCAAAAAATTAAATGAACCCATTCGTTGTGTACCCATGGATTCAACGCGTTCTAAAGAAAATTTTCTTCTGGGTATTGGACGTCTGCGATGAGGAATGGATTTTAAAGTCTTCCACACTTTGTCGAGGCCTTCAAGGTGAATATTTTTGATGGGCACCAGGTTGATGAATTTTCCTAAGGGAAAATTTAAAATTTCTAAGGCATGGAATAAAATGTGTTGTTGACATAAAATTGCCTTGGCCGATGAATTTGAAGGTGATCGCCTAGATGATTTTTGATCAAATTCCTGATGAAAGGATTTTTCTCGAGCCTGAGTTAGAGTGAAGTGTGCCAAGCATAATACAAGATGGGTTGGAAAATTGGCTAAGGCATGAAGAATTTGAACGCAAAATTGGCTAGTGAAGATGATGAACCCTTGGAGATCAAAGTGTGAAGATCAAGTAAGTAAGGTGAATTTATATTATGATGTGTTCTACTGCTCTTCTCCTTGCTTGTTTTGTAGGAGGAACATCGAGGTTGGGCGGTGATGACTCAAATAATGAAGCAAATACTCCAAGACTACATTTCAGCCTAGATCGAGGAAAGTTGCAAGAAAATGGCTAAGTGTTGAGACTTAGTGACAGAGAAGAAATGTTTTTGAAACTCAAGATGGAGAAAAGAATGGAAGTTCGAGCAAGGTCGAAGAACAACGTCAAGAAGAAGATCAAGAGCAGTTGAACTCCAGATTCTACCAAATTTTATTATCTGAGAGACTCTTTTACCCTCCTCCAAGCGATCAAGAGAATTGGCTGAACGCGAACAACAGAGCAGTGTGAACGCGTTTCGAGGCTGGAATCTTCTAGAAGGTGGTGGCCATTAATTGCTCATTTATTACCCCACTCCTCTTGGTGGCAGTTTTTAGGGCAAATCTTGTTTAGGGCTGAGGTGGCACGATCTGGGCCATCCAGTTGATTGTAATCTGAGCCGTCCGTTGGACTTGGCCAACTATAAAAGGGGGAGTCCCCCTTCATTTGTACGATTCATGAGACAATAGAATTAGAGTAGAAGTTAGAATAGAGAGACAAATTAGAAGTAGCTTAGTATAGATTGATAGAGTAGTTGAAGAAGAAGGAAAGTTTTCCTTAAAACTTTGTAAGAAATTGTTGTGAACACTCTCCCAATAAAAAGAATTTTGATTGATGATGAATTTCGTCTTTTGTTGTGAGTAGCTAGCAAGGTTTCTTCATCCTTCTGATTAGAGTAGTGACTTAAAGTAGAATAAGTTTGATTTCATGCAAGCAGTAGATAGTAATTGTGGAATGTGGTCTTCAATTTGAGCAAACTTCGTCTATCCATACCACTAGTGTGTTCGCTGATGGTGAATGCGCCTTATGTGGTCAACTGGAATATCATGTACTTAACTTCGATCATGATTTGTGTGTTTATATGTGTCGTTGTGATGGTATTTTCATGCTAAGTTGTGATCTGAACACCTTGAGCTACTCCTTTGAAGATTGCACCAGTCCTGTGGAGGCTGTCCGAAGCGAGGCAAAGCAGAGTCTGGTTGAAGCTTGTGAGAATCGATCGCCATGACCACGCCTTAGAGTAGATTAGAGCTCTCTAAACCCTGCATTTTAAATCCGGTACTTTCAAGTTAGTTTAGGAAACAAGAACTTCATAGACAAATCTTTCAAGCATTTGAATTCCTTTCTCCGTTGCCGAACAATTCCGTAAGTCCCCTTGAAATACCAGCAAATCACATCGAGCCAAACTAAGCCTATTCGCACTGAAAGAACCTTGGAGTTGAACGCACGAACTCTCTCGCAATCTTAGCGTGATGGATACTTTGATCAAGAGAGAATAGGGTAGCCGTTGGCAACTTTATTCTGCGTTGGTGCGGTCACGAAAAACACATCAACAGTAATCTATCAAAAAGTTGATTACATAATTTTCACCCAACAAATTCTACATTATATTCAAGGTACTCACAATTTTGGGATTCACAATGCAAGAGGAATTAATATCAACTTTAATGTAAGAGCACTCCCCTTACAAATCTAAAACTCATAACACAACTCAATTTTTCACAACATATGCAAGAAGGACAACAATATTTTTTTTGCAACAAACATGAAATGGAATTATAATATGTTGAAGCTCACAAGCTTTTCTTACAATCATGGGCTTTTGATTACAAAAATTTGTAACAATGGAGTCTTCAATCCTATGCTCAATCTAGAAGCATTTGGTTATGTAAACCTGCAACTCCTCCAAAGCCCACTTCTCCAAATGAGCAACATCAATATATAGAAATTATGTGAGAAGAAACCACTATTGGTTTCTCAAAACAACCTCCACTAAACCATGAAGAAAACCTGTCACTTTCTTCCTATCAACACTCTATCATTTTTCAGAATTTCCTCAAATGGTTATCTGGGTTTTGTGTGCCTCATTTCTAGCTTTTTGGATCATTTTGAAATTCTCAATTTTGTCACCATATGAGAAAGTTATGGCCGTTTTACTGAGACTAGGTCTCACAGATACAACCCCAAACATGCAACAACATGCAAAGCTTGTGGCCAACATGCAAGCAATATGCAATATTCTTTTGCGGCCCATTTGATGAAATTTTATAACACATGTACATGCAAACAAGACTTTTTGACCTTCTCCAAAAGTGGACACCCAAAAGGCATATTCCCCTCCAAGATGCATTCACTGTTTTACCAAGACTTATTTCCCATCCGATTTACATTTACAATTTCATACCAAGGGAATTTACATTGTTGCAAATTAAAATATTATTCTCCTAACCCTTAAGCCCTTATTAAAAATAAACAAAAATTAAAAGAGCACTGTTTTTGGTGATGCAAGATTGCTAGTACCCCTAGAAGCTCCTACATTAGACACCCGGGGTAGGAAAAATTTTATGAATATGGATTCACAGAATGGAGTTGAATGGTAGTACCACCCTTTTGGATTGCAAGCAATCCTCAACAAACTCCATCACTAAAACTAGTACCTCTGATTTATTCTTCTTTCTCCTCTTCCAACACTTAGCTGGAACAAGTAAACTCCTCCTTTGAAAACTCCGCACTCCATTATTCTCTCCTCTCGTGGACTTGTATCCACTATGTACCATCCTCCTCCAAATAATCTCTCTACTCCTCTTCTCTTTTGTGGGTTTTGACCCACTACAAATCGACCACCTCCACCAAATCTATCTTGTAGCTTCCTCCATAGCCTCTACCTGCAAGTATACATCTATATACCACTCTAGATCCTCACAATCATTTTTCTTTTCTAACTCTTTTCTCATCTCACAATGCAAATCCTTCAAAAATTCAACATTATAAAACTCATAAAAATCAGATTTTACCTCGATGAATTTTTTGTCACATCCTCTTCCTCACTATTGAATGCTATTGCCTTTACAGTTGTTGCATTGAACAACTTCTCTATCTCTATGATCTCTTCGTCAAGAAAATCTTGGTCTTCATCAAGTTCTTCATCGAACACTAGATCCCCATACATCACCGCATACTTTGTTTTAACTGCAACATTCTCAATTGCTGCAATTTGGTTTTCCCTTTCTTCAATGTCCTCCATTTCGCTAAACTCTTTTGTTGCTGCTGCAACCTCACTTTCCACACACTCTCAAACTTAAACATCTCATGTATAGACCGCCTTGCATTTGACGATCGGTCTACACACCACACACACTCCACCCCCAAGTCCTGGTGCAAATTGCCTCACATTCAACGCTCTTCCTACACACAAATCACACACACAAGTAGTCTTGGTGCAAACTGCCTGCACACAAATCACACACACACCACAAATCCTGGTGCAAATTGTCTCACATCGGCGCTTTTGCTTGCACACAAATCACACACACACTACAAGTCCTGGTGCAAATTGCTTCACATCGGCGCTTTTGCTTACACACTCAAGAACTGCTCCGATACCACTGATGTAAGTGTTACCCGATTTTCACCTGTGGGCTCAATCAGGGGAAAATTATGTTTTAAATTCGGCATGTGGATTAAATGTAGCTCCCATAAGGGTTGAGCCCAGCATGTAGATGTTCGGTTTTCATTGGGAAGGTCTACATCTGATGCTATTTCACAAGGAAGTCTATTGGAAAGTATGCCTCAGTTGGATCTGGTATAAAACTCCTCAAAGAAGAAGTCGCTGAGACAAGCCAAATGTCTTGTCAACTGGCTGTTGTGCTATATTCATTTGAAATACCCCAGGCGCCCAGATAGTTTTTATATATCTCTCCGTTGGGGAGAAGTCTGGCCGAATGGTGGAAGTCTCGACGAAAAGATTTGCTTCGGGGAGATGTCTCTTCAACTGATAGAAGTCTCACCGAAATGGCCGGCATCGGGGAGAAATTTGGCCAACTCGGGGGAGTCTCGCCAAAGGAGGTGTAGTCGGAGAGAAGTCTGGCCGAATGATCATGGTCCCGCCGACAGAGAGGTTAGTTCAGTGTGATGTCTCGCCGAAAGGGTGAGGTCTCATCGAAAGATGAAGGGCTCGGTGTGATGTCTCACCGAAAGGGTTTGGTCTCAGGGAAAGGAGTTAGCATCGGTGTAACATCTCACCAAAGGGGGGTGGTCTTGCCGAAAGATTCTAAGTTCGGCATAATGTCTTGCCGACCCGATGAAGTCTCACCGAAGGATTGTGCCTTCAGTGTAGTGTTTTGAGCTTGGGGAGAAGTCTTGCCGACCGAAGGGGAGTCTCGCCGAATCGGAATGAGCTCGGGGAGAATGGAATGAGCTCGGTGTAATGTCTCGCCGACGGGGTGAGGTCTCGCCGAAAGATGAAGGGCTCGCTGTAATGTCCTGCCGAATGCGAATGTCTCGCCGATGGAAGAGCACAGCGGTATAACTCTTGGGGGATCACTATGAGGTCTTGCTGACAAGCAATGGTCTTGCCAAAGGCGGTAGTCTGGCCGAATGATTCTCAATCGCTATGATGTATGGCTGACAGCGATAGTCTTGCCGATGTTTTTGGGATATATATATAACTTTTGCAGCTCGATATGACTTCTTGCCGACAGTTCTAAGCTATGTCGATTGCTGCTGTGGAGTATAATAGCATTGGGGAGACACAGTTAGTGTCTCACCGACATGCGATTCTGTTTAAACGAATTTTTACCACCTGAAAACCTTACGTGGTGTCTGTTCAACCAATCAGAGGAAGTTGAAGGCGAACCAATGGCAATTGGACTGTTGCGGCTATTCTTGTGAAGAAGATCAACAAAGCATAAACGAAATGGATCTACTTTGGTTCGATGGATGATCAAGGGATGTGAATTCAGTTCAGAGGGTGCCTGATGCTGCTTCTCGAAGAGGGTCAACTTGCGAAAGGGTCTAGAGCAAGAGGAGAGCAGAAAGGAAGTGACCGCAATGATAGCTGGGATGTCGGCTGGCAAAAGTGGATTGACATTAATGACCATACTTCAGAACATTCAAAGCAGCTCTTCAATGAAGCTCTCGAGGTCGGACATGGGGGCCAAAAGTTAATGTGATGGTTTCAAAAGATCTGAAGGCCACTCCTGAGGGGGATCTTTTCACCGACATGGATAAAGCGATGCACATTGAATGCAGCATTAATTTTATTCCAAAAGATCTTAGGGGTGACGTGTTTAGGAGCCGACTCATTTTTTGTAAACCCTAGGGCAGGGGCCGACACTTTTTAGTTTTGGTTATATATATGGCTTTTTTGCCTCTTCGTAAGGGGCTTGATTGGCATTTTCTGCACTTAGTGACTTTTGGATCCTTTGACAGAATTTTGCAAAGTTTTGTAACCTATTTAGACATGGAATACAGTACAGACCTTGGGCATCACTGAATGGAGTATTTTTGTCTTCTTGTTATTGCAATATTGTGTATTTTCACATGATTGATTAAGTTATTGTGAGATAGTATTTGTCTCCCTTAATTTTGTCTCATGGCTTTAGTACCTTTTTGCAGAGAAGTGTGATGTTTGTAGGTTATAATCTGTGTCAAAATTGCAAGTTGCTTTTAGCTATGAAGTCTTTTCCTCCTAGAAGCTCAAGCAATAAGGCCTTTTTATAAAACACTTATGCAAAGCACATAGAAACAAGTTGTGCAAGGTGTTTTTCAGTCATTGTGTACAAGTGTATGAGACCTTAGTTTTCCAAGTCTAACTAATTTTCTAGTGTATCACCATAGGATTTAGTGTATCACAAATACCAGGATTACTGTTGAGTGAGAGATAGAAAGGAAGAACTGTTTTGCATAAAGCAATTAGAAGATGAAAGTCTAGAAGACTATGTTGATAGATTTCAATTTGTACATCAAAGGTGCACTAATGGGCTGGATGATGAAATCAGCAAAACAATTTTCCTGAGAGGGATTGAAGATGAGTCTAGAGAATCCTTGAACCTGGTGTGAAAGAGAGACATTAACAAGCTTTCCTTGGACGACATTGTGGAGATCTGTAGAAACTACTCTAGAACTAGAGTGGGGACTCGAAACTCCAGGAGGAACAAGACTCACACCACTGATGTATCCGAAGTAATGGAAGAATTGGCAAGCATGAAGACTAATCTGCTACTACATCTTAACATGCAAGGAGAAAAGAGGACCACTGAACTTTTGTCAATTTATTGTTCTAAATGTAGGGGAATACACCTTTTGAGGGAATGCCCATTAAATCAGGTTGAAATTTGTGAGATTTGTGAAAAACCACACCCGACTAGTGCTTGCAATCTTTTGGCAGGAATAAAGAACAATATCAAGAAACCACCAGTAATCGAGGAAGAGCTCAATTATGTTGGCCAAAGACCTCAGAACCAAGGGTATAACACAAATCCAAGACAATATGGTTCACAATCAAACTAGAATCAAAATCCATGGTAGAACCAAAATCAATGCACCCCACAATATCAACCACAACCCCCACCTACATATTGGGGGCAACCAGAGTGGATGAATCCCCAATGGAACCAATCCCAGTGGCAGTCTAACCAACAACCACAATGGAAAGCAAATCAATCCTCATGGCAGCAAAATCAAAACCAATTCCAACCATGGCAGAATCAGGGACAAAAACGACCATGGGCACAAACACCTCCATCCCTTAATGCCCCTAATGCTTCCAATGATCAAGTGAATCAACCCCAAATTCCAGCTCAACCGGTTTCCAATCCAAAAAATGCATGAAATGATACAAACAACCCAAATGTAAATGTAGTAGATGTTAATGACATTCAATTGTGAAGTTGAAATGTGCAAACTACACCAACCAAGACAATTCCAGAAAGAGAGGAAGAAAACAAAGAACAAATGTTGGAAGAAGAACAAACTGTCAAACAACCCCCCTATCCCGAGAGATTGCACGAAGAGAAAACTATTCCTCAAACCTCTTCCCCTCCCTACATGAATGTAATTCATTCACAACTTCTTAGAGTTGAAAAAGATTAACATAGAGATACCTCTGTTACAGGCAATCAAGGATATACCAGAGATCAATCAGTTAGTAAAATCCCTTTGCATGAAGACACCAGGAAGGAAAAAGAAAATGCCTTCAACAATTCAAGTAGGGACTAAACTTACTGATGTGTTATTAGGAAGAATGCTTCCACAAAAATATAATGATCCCGGTAGCCCTGTCATAACACTAAGTATAAATGGAATTGAAATACCAAATGTCCTGATTGACTTAGGAGCTGCCATAAATGTCATTGCATCTGATACAAATGAAAAGCTAGGAATGACAACAATTCAGCCAACAACAACTGTTATGTAGTTGGTTGATCAATCAACTACAAAACCAGAAGGTATTATAGAAGAAATCATGGTCACAATTGATACATGGGATTACCCAGTCGAATTTTTGGTTCTCAAAGCCAGAAGGAAAGACTTTGGATACCTAATCATATTAGGCAGGCCATGGTTGGCTACCACTACAGCCTTAATAGACTGTTGATCAGGAAGCATGATAATCACTAATGGACAAAAACAAAAAGAATTGTCACTTTATCCACTTGCACAACCATCAATTCAAACAAACACTCAACTTTGGGTGGATGAGGATTTAGATTCAGAAGGTGATGGTATTGTGGAATTAGCAATGGTAACCATAAGCGAACATATCCAGGAATGTGAAGAATAAGAGATAATTTCATAAAGTGAGCAAGATAATTGTCAAACAACATTACATGAACAACATTGTTGTCCTCTGAATACTCTTGTTGAGGAATCAATAAATTCTAAAACAGACATAAAGGAGATTACAGTAGTAGGAGATAAACCCCTTAATATCAATTCAACCTTATCCCCAATGCAAGAGGAAAAATTGAAAGAAATTTTAGAAAAAAACACCGGAGTGTTTGCTTGGGAATATACTGATATGAGAGGTATCCATCCTTCAATCTATAGTCATCACATCTACACAGAAGATGTTAGACCAATAAGACAAGGACAAAGGCGAATTAATCCTGTTCTTCCTGACATTGTGGAAAAAAAATTGAGAAGTTGCTTAACGTAGCATTCATATACCCAATATCTGATAGTCAGTGGGTCTCTCCACTGGTTATAGTTCCAAAGAAAAATGGTAAATGGCAAGTCTACGTAGACTATAGAGAATTGAACAAAGCCACTAAAAAAGACCATTTCCCATTGCCATTTATCGACCAGGTACTAGACAATCTAGCAGGCAGCAATTACTTCTCATTTCTTGATGGCTTTAGGGGATATAACCAAATCCAAGTAGCCCCTAAAGATCAAGACAAAACTACCTTTACCTGTCCTTGGGGTATGTATGCATATACAGTCCTACCATTTGGACTATGTAATACACCTGCAACATTTCAAAGAGTGGTACTTGCAATATTTGTAGATTTCACCACTTCATGTGTAGAAATCTATATGGATGACTTTACAGTCCATGCTAAAACATATGATGAAGCATTACAAAACCTAGAAAAGGTTTTACAATGTTGCAAAGATCATAGGTTATCACTCAATCATGAGAAAAGTTCCATTATGATGGCAGAGGGAATTGTTCTGGGACATCACATCTCAAAGAGGGGATAAAGGTTGATCCCAAGAAGGTCGAGATCATACAAAACATTGAAATCCCTAAGAACCAAACTGGAGTAAGAAGTTTTCTTGGGCATGCAGGGTATTATAGAAGATTTATAGAAGGATTTAGTAAAATCGCATCACCACTATTCACCATGCTCAAAAAAGAAGAAGAATTTGTATGGACAGAGGATTGTCAGAAATCCTTTGAAACAATTAAGATAGCTCTAACAACTTCACCCATTATCAAAGGACCAGTTTGGGGAGAGCCTTTTCACATACATGCAGATGTATCTAATTTGGCCATTGGTGTAGTATTAGGACAAGAAGATGAAAATGATGCCATGCATGTGATTTACTATATTAGCAAAAACTTAAATCCTGTTGAAAGAAACTACACAACAACAAAAAAGGAATTTTTAGCTGTAGTATATGCAATAAATAAATTCAGACATTATATTACAGGCTATAAAATCTATGTATATACATACCATGCTGCAATCAAATATGTAATGAATAAAGCAGTGGTAGGTGGACGCATTATCAGATGGTTACTTTTATTGCAAGAATTTGATGTAACTATCGTTGATAAGCCTATAAAGGACAATGTTGTTGCTGACTTTCTTTCTGGAATTGTTTTACAAGATAACCAAGAACTAGTGGATGATGCATTTCCAAACGAACACTTATTTGCTATATCAATTCATCCACCATGGTTTGCTGATTTGGCAAATTACCTTGTTACAAGAAAATGTCCAAGTCAATTTAGTAATAAGCAAAAAAAGAGGTTAATCCGTGAAAGTTCCAAATTTCAATGGATTAATGGTCTTTTATTTAAGTTATGTCCTGACCATGTTTTACGCAGATGTGTAACAAAATTGGAAGTTTATGATGTAGTGCATGCCTACCATCACAAACCTGAAGGAGGACACTTTTCATTTGTAAGAACAGTTCACAAAATATTGGGGGTTGGCTACTTTTGGCCAACAATGACAAAGGATGTAACATTCTTTGTCAGAAACTATGATGAGTGCCAAAGAATGGGGAAGCCTACAACAGCCATGGAGATGCCACTACAGCCACAAACAGCTCTTGAACCATTTGAAAAGTGGGGAATCGACTTTGTGGGACCAATAGATCCACCTTCTAGGGGTCAAAGATATATCCTTGTTTGTACCGATTATGCAACAAAATGGGCTAAGGTGAAGGCACTACCAGCAGCAAAGAAGATAAAGTTGCAGACTTTCTGTACAAGAAAATTCTCCAACGGTTTGGTGCACCTAGAGAGATTGTTTTAGATGAGGGACCGCAATTTGTGTCAGCAATGATGGAAGCATTTTTACAGAGGTACCAAATAACTCACAAAAAATCTTTGCCTTATCACCCACATGTGAATGGACAAGTAGAAGTCACAAATAGAGAATTAGAGAATATTCTAACAAAAATAATTTCTTTGAAGAAAACAAATTGGGTAGATAGGCTTGATGAAGCAGTTTGGGCCTATAGCACCATGTGGAAAACAACAACTGAGTTCTCTCCATATGAACTTGTGTATGGAAAGAAACCAGTCATGCCAATTGAATTTGAGTTGAAAACATTGAAGACAGTAGTAGAAGTGGGGATTGATCTGCCAGAAGCAGAGAAAAGCATAATTTTGCAGCTTAATAAACTTAATGAAATGAGAATGGAGGCACTTCAGCATACAAAAGTGATTCAAAAGCAAAGGAAGGAATGGCACGATAAACATATTGTGTCTAGACAGTTCAGAGAGGGAGATTGGGCGCTATTATTTGACTCCATATTTGAAGAGTTTAAAGGAAAGTTCCATACCAAATGGTTGGGACCTTATGAGATACAACAAGTGTTCGAGAATGGAGTTGTCCAGTTAGTTCCAATTGATGGATAGAAAAGAGTTATGTTAGTTAATGGTCATCGACTGAAAACTTACCATAAGCCAGCAACAAAGGAGGAATTTCTAGATGAAGTGCAACACATAATTGAACATTTTCTCATGGAAGATATTTCTTCCATGAGAGAAGATCTTTGAACCTTTGAAGAAAGCACAAATAAACAAGGTAAATTGAAAACCAGCAATTGGTGGTTTACCTTGAGAAAAATGGAAGTAAATTGAAAACCAACAAATGACGGTTTACTTTCAAAAAAAAAAACTAAAAAATTAAAAATTAAAAAAATTGATGACTGAAAACCAGAAATGGCGGTCTCTCTAAGTTAACTTCTGAAAGCTCCTGAAGGCTCCTAAAGAACCCCTCAAAAGCTCCTGAAAACTCCTGAAATTCCAAGCTCCTGAGAGCTTCTAAAGACTCCTGATGAACTCCTGAAGGCTCCTGAAGAACTCAAGGGCTCAAAATAAATTAAGGTGCACATTTAATGTGAATATTGTTTTCAAAGTTATTTTCTAAAGTAGTTAGAGTAATTTAAAATAGGTAAATATTTATGAATCTAGACATCTCCGCCACAATGTTAATTAAATGATAATAATAATTCCACTTTTAATCATTTCAAAAAGCAGCGAATTGTCAGAATAAGGAATGATGTGACATGGATGGTGTCAGTCGAGGACAACAAATCTCTTCATGATTTGGTTGTATTTTCAAAAATCCTACCAAGTACATGATGAAATGTGTAACGAAAGCCACCAACCTTGCGAATTGAATTGCAAGTTTCAAGTTGTGGCGTGCGAATCATCCAAAGCAGTGAAGGAATTAAATGCAGGCGATTAATGGCATGTTATGTCATTTTCAAAATTGGCTGCTCCCAAATCAAGAAACAAATTATTCCACACTTTTTTGGTAAGTAATTCAGACTGCCAGTTGAAGTCCGCCATTTTTTTTGAAAAAGAAACATGGGGAAGAAGAGAAATTCTAAACCAAAGAACTTCAATCTTGATTCAGAGACTAGAAGATTGTTTGAAGAAGCTGGGTGGCTAAATTTTGTGATGTAGTATGAAGGCTTCCAACCAGAAATGGTTAGGGAATTTGTGACAAAATTCAATGTGAATGTCACCAAGGTAAGGGGAGAAGTAATAAAAGTCAAACCAGAAATTATAAGTGAAATTTCTGGGATTCTGAATGAAGGAAAACCGGTTAACAAAGGCTGAGTTAAGTTTGAGAAATTGGTGGCTGCATTTCACTAGGAGTCAGAAAGAAGGCCAAAGATACAAATGCACAAAGGAGACCAGCGTGGCATAGCTCGTAACAGTTTGGATGAGCCATGGAGGACTGTTGCAACTTGGCTTATGAAGTTCTTCACCTGCGATGGGCAGTATGGTACGATACTAGGTCCAGGAATGTAGCTTTTAATACATTTAAGGTATGGTCAGACAAAACCTTCAGCTAGAATAAATTTTTTAGCGTTCTTATTTCAACAAATTTCTTCCATGATTTTGAGAGTCAAGGCTAGGGGGAATCTTCTATGAAATACCAGGGGTTGATATATTTGATAATTAAATACCATTTCTTAAAAGAAAAACTGGGAAGCAGGGCTAGTTATATTTTTTGTCTGCACCTATAGGAAAGCAAAAAGGGAGGCCCACAAGGGGACCCTCAGCCAAAAAGACAAAAATGGAGGAAGGAGAATCTTCCAAGAAAAGGGGAAAAAGAAAATTACCAGAGATATCTAGGGTAACCCGTACTAGGTCAAAAAGGAAGAGACAAGAAGTACATGAGGAAAACCCTAGACAAGTTGAAACTGTAGTGTCCACTCCTGAAGAGGCACCTATAAGTCAAACCCCTATTTCTGGAAGCCCTGTTAAATCTCCTGAACATGAAGATACCCGTACCCCTGTACAATCTCCTGAGAGACCTCAAAGTCTCCCTGAAAACCCAATGCCGACTCCTGAAGATAACCCTGTTTTTGAAGTCTATGATTCTACTGAAGAGTTTGGCGCACAATCTGAAGAGCAAGAGGCCTCTGAAGAATTTGAACAAGAAGAGACTATGAAATCCCCTATACTTTCCCCACAACATGAGAAGAGGAAAGGGAAAGAGCCTTTAATTGAAGAAGAGTGACCCCATGAAGCATTGAATACAAAAGAATTAGAGACTAAGGAATTGCTGAGAACAATGAAAATGTCTCATTTAGAGGCCGAATTAGAACAAGAAAGAAGAAATGTGCAATTCTTTGAAGAAAAATTAAGAAGAAAAGAAGAAGAATTGCAACAATTAGTCTGCAAAAATCAAGCAATGGAAAGGAAAATTGAGCAAAATGACACAAGGATTAGAGAACAGTTAAGTAAAATAGAGGATTCCCTGCAACAAGCCAGTATGCAAGCATTAGTAAGTGCAGAGGAAATTTCAAAATTGAAGGAATAGTTGCAACAAAAAGAAGAAGAATTAAAGCAGCAATCCATACAGTTCTATGCACAAGAAGCCTCTACTTCCACCGCTCCTCCACGCAGGCTTGCATTACCTTGCGTTATCCCTCATATTCCTTCCACTCCTATGCAATCAACTCTAGTTCAACCTTGATACCGTTCTTTGGCAGTTTCCAAATATAAGGAGGAAAACAAAGTGTTGAAAGAGCAGATACAGAATTTAGAAAAAGAAAAGAATGAGATTGAGAGAAGACTTGAACCGGTGGCAGAAATCAGTTCCGCCATGCTTTCCATGAGAAGACAGGCTGTAACATATTCTTTGTTTCTTAGAGAAATTTTTTTATAATGGAAAATAAATCAGTTAATTTTGGGAAGGAGTCTGGATTACAATGAAGATCATGATTTCCTTAATGATTACTTTAACAACCACCCTGACATTCAGAATTTAATGTGTGAGTTCTACCAACATGGGTTTTTAATGGGGGATAATGATGACACAATGTTGAATATATATGTTGGTGAGCTTCAAATAAGGTCATTTGTTTCTTTAATGCAAAACCAGGTGGATTGGTCAAATAGAATGAATAAGTACAAAGAAGCTCAAAGAAAATATGGATTGTCAATGAGACCTAAAAAGCCCCATGCTGAATTATATATCAAAGTTGTAAGATCAGTTGTCAAGTTAAATGATGTTGATCCCCTCTATGTCTCAAATTTGTTTGATAGCATTTCATCATTCCAGAATGTGGAAGCAACACTCCCGCCATTAGCATTACGGTCCTGTGAAGAAAGGTACCAGTTTATTCCAGAATCAGTCAGGAGAAGGGAGCCAATTAGTCTGAATAATATCAGTTGGAGTTTAGTCAGAATCAAACATGTCATCACTCTAATCCAACAGCAAAAAGAATTTTGGGTAGGCATGAGATTCAGAATGCCAATTATTATGATACCAACACCAAAGCTAAAGGAAACGACAAATATACTAGCTCCAGTAATGAGGGTGTGGTTTGAGAACTTAAGAGAAAACTATGGCTATGCACTTAATACCATATTGTCGAAACAGTACATAGAGGGTGTTTTTGACTGTTGCATTTGGATGGAGGCACTAAACAGAGAGAAAGAGAACACCATAGTTCTAGATGATGAACCATGAGGACATGGTCCAAAGCAAGTTGGGGAGAAAATGATGGGAGATATAAAATACTTTCATTTAAGGCTTTTTATGTTTAAAAAGACTTGTTTTTATTGTTAATTGACATGACTGGCAGTAGACAATAGATTAACATATTTGCTTATTTTACTTTATGTTTAACTAAATTAGCGAATATTTTGGAAGTAATAGCTTATGTTAAATGTGTTGCTTTATGATGACTTTGGATGTGATGATTATGCTGCATTAATCTTTATTACCATGATTGTTGTCCTTTTCATAAGGGTGTTTAACAAGGTATCTTAAAGATTGATGAGACAATTAAACTCTCTATCTAATCATGAGGAATGACTACGCCATAGAGAGGCCCTGCTGGATTATGAGTCCCTCAAAGTTTGAATCGACTTCTTCATAGTCGGTTGAGGAACTTTTACTTCCAGCGCCAATCTGGCATAGTTCTAGCATAGTCCTCCTTAGTCAACTTCAGTTCTATTTTTAGTTCCATTTTGTAATCTGTAGTTGGTCGCCTTAAGTTTTGGCAGTTAACGCCATGTTAGAAGTTAATAAGGGTATTTTATAAATATCCACATTTCTGGTCTTAGTTAGGAGTTAGATAATTTGCAATTAGAATTTCTATAATCACAAGCAATACTTTGTTTTGTGTTCTACTTTTGATCAATGAGAAAAGAAGCAAGAAGTTAATTAATTCATTGTGTTGAAGGATCTTACCTGAGGAAGAGCAGGGCCCGCTCAACCTTTGGAACGATCTTATGGTATTTTTGTTAAGTGTTGTTATTTTCTGATTCATTAATATTAAATCTATAGTAGAAACTGGTTTTGAATTGTTCAATAGTTAAAATCATCTTCTATCTTGGTAAATGTTAAGATCGAATAATCACTTTTGTTTACAATTACGTTTCGCAGTTTCAGTTTATTATGGTTAAGATAGAATTGGTAGAATGGTTAGATTTGTTTATTAGAAATGTTGAATTGAACCATTAGAATTGTTAAACAGGTTTCTTATATAAATTAGGTTTAGATGTCATTTGAATCAGTTATAATTAATGTCTGTTTGTTAAGCTTCATTAAAACAATGTTAGGAATTTATGGAAAGATGGAGTTGAAGTCTATTCAGAATCTGTTCATGGAGATTAGTCTTTATGCTTTTTAGAATAATCGTCATTTTCCTGCAATTCATTCCTGCCCTTAAATTAGCATTTACTTTCCAACAATTAAGTTATGGATTTCTTTTAAAGCAAAATAGAATTAATTTGGAATTCCGTGTTTTAGATTAAGGATTAAAGTAATCATTAATTGTCTCCATGAATTGGTCTAAATCAAAGTCAAGAAAGTCATAATTAAGTCAACAAAATTTTAAATTAGAAGTTAAAGTAGATTTAAATCTTAGGAATCAGTCACTACAGTTTAGCTCCTGAAAGCTCCTGAAGAGCCCCCAAGAGCTCCTAAAGTAGGCAAAACGATACCTGAAGTCGTTGTTTATAGTGCAAACCCCCCAAAAGAATCTGTGACAACTATCCTTATCAAATATTGCTCTAAGACACACCCGGTTCGATAAAAGAATTAATTAAATGATGCAAGTTGTGACATCAACGACCTTGCCCACCACAAGCCATGAGGTATCTCCAACATTTAAACTCTTTCATATCTCCTTTCACTATTAATCTCCACCTACCACCTTGCACACTAGGTGCACCATTAATACACCTAGTCATTACGTGACTCTCCAAGAGGTTCTACCTAATACAAATACTAATGCAGGAGCATCCGAGTACAAGCGTGATCATGCATCAACCAAAAAAATATTAGATTTGAATTCAGTTTTGTTGTGGTGTTTTCTCTTCGGATTGGCAATTCAATTTCAGTTTTGAGATCTTGGAGGTAGATTTTGATTGGTAATATTAAACTTAAAAAATATTATTTATATTTTCTCTCATTGTAAAAGCAGCAAATTGAATAGAATCAAATGAATTAAAAAACAATGAAAATGGTTATAGCTTATGTGGGAAGAATAGGAAGAGTTGGCGCAGAAAAAAAATGAGGAAGATTTAAAATTGATATAAAACATTAAAGACCAAAGAATCCAAACAATCATCATGGAAATGAAGGGCCACTACATCAAAGTCATTTTAACATCAACAGAATGAGGTTGCGTGGAAAAGTGGAGAGATAACGAGGGGGTGCAAGGGAAAAGGATCTTCACATGGTTTAAGGTTTTAAAACTAAATAAAATTAACAAGCACAAAAGAAGAGAAGGTGAAGGGGTTGTGTATGCAATGAGTTTTCAGCTAAATAAATAAATACATAGATTAAAATAACAAGGCTGCACAGATAAGGAAGTGTGGAGAACACCATCAATAAGAAGGGGACAAACTGCCCACATAGGGGAAGAATTGAGAGTTGTGTGCAGGTTGTAAGTGCCTTTGGAATAAGCTTGAATTTCTTCAAAAGAATTTAATGTAACCGAATTTGTATGTGAGAATTTATTTGATGAAATAAAATGAAGTTGTTTCCATCATAGTTGAGTTAAGTTGAGTGTGTTAAAATTGACAAAATAATTTGTCAATTTAAATGTGAATTGGTTGTGGGTGTGTAGTTTTCAATTTGAGTATATTGCTCTTACAGTCTTTGGGACATAGTATTATTTGTTACTGTGAAGTGTGAATTTGAGTTTTCTTTGAGAGGGGAGTTTTCCTCTACATTAATTGGCATTAGAGCTAGGCGTTCTGAGTGTGTGGATAGACTGCGGACCATGAGGCAGTCCACACCAGGACCTGTGGGAGAAAGAATAGTGGTAGAGAAGAGCTTGTGTAAGAACTATTGCAGATTATGAAGTCCTAAACAATTGGGAGCTGAAGAGCCATGTAAAATTATAGATTGCAAAGAGTGTGATGTGGATTGCAGAAGATTGTAGCAAGGGAGATGGGGATATTTGTGAGAAAGAAGCCCATCATATGGAATGGATGGAGGCAGTACCAAAAGAGGAAGATCTTCTTGATGATGGTCGATATAACCATGAGAATGGATAGATTGGAGGCAAGGCAACGAGAATAATTGGTCAACCATGATGAAGATAAGCATGAGCTTGCAACAAAGACATGCCATGAGGAAGGCATGGAGAAAAATGGTGAAAATGAAGAGGTGGAATTGGATGTAGCAATGATTGAGGAAGAAAAGAATAAAATGAGCAATGAAGAGGTTGCAATGAATGACGAAGGTGAAGAATATTTGTTGGCACAAATTTCAGCTATAGAGAGTGAGTGGTTTGAGAAGATCGCAAAAAATAAAGGAGAGAAATATGTTGCAACAATTGAAGACAACATCGCAGGGGAAGATGTCACAACAATAAAGAAGAATGAGGTATTTTCTGAAATTTGTGAATTCGGTCATGATTTTTGTTTACCTTCATTTATGAGAGGAGAAATTGAAGAGTAGGATGAGGGGAAAAAAGAAGAGGATATAAAAATATTTAATTTCCATAAAGTCGATCATATCAACTTGTGTGTGGATGAGTGGGCAGGCAGATTTTGGTGGAGGTGGTCGATTTGTGGTGGGATTGATCCCACGAATGAGGAGCCAAGAGAAGGAATAATTTGGTGGAGGATGGTAGATGGTGGATGTGAATCCACAAGAGGAGAAAGGGTGGTGAATGGAGTTGTGGAAGGAGGTTGGTGCTTGTGCCGATGAAGTGTTGGAAAAAGAGAAAGAAGAAATAACCCTGTGCACATTTCATAGCGATGGAGTTCGCTTTAGATTGCTTGCAATCTAAAAGAATGGTTCTACCATTCAACTCCACCATTGTGAGCCTATACTCACAATCTTTCTACCCAACGTGTCTGATGTAGGAGCATTTGGGTACAGACGTGATCTTGCATCAACCAAAAAATATTTCATTTGAATTCAATTTTGTTGTGGTGTTTTCTCTTCGAATTGGCAATTCAATTTCAGTTTCAAGATCTTGGAGGCAGATTTTGATTGGTAATATTAAACTTAAAAAATATTATTTATATTTGCTCTCATTGTAAAAGCAGTAAATTGAATAGAATCAAATAAATTAAAAAATAATGAAAATGGTTATAGCTTATGTGGGAAGAATAGGAAGAGTTGGCACAACAAGAAAAAAAAATGAGGAAGATTTAAAATTGATGTAAAACATTAAAGACCAAAGAAGCCAAATAGTCATCATGGAAATGAAGGGCCACTACATCAAAGGCATTTTAACAGCAACATAAAGATGCTACATGGAAAAGTGGAGAGGTAAGGAGGGGGCACCAAGCAAAAGGGGTTGCACATGGTTTAAGGTTTTAAAACCGAATAAAATCAACAAGCACAAAAGAAGAGAAGGTGAAGGGATTGTGTATGCAATGAGTTTTCAGCTAAATAAATAAATACACATATTAAAATAACAAGGTTGCACAGATAAGGAAGTGTGGAGGGTGCCATCAATATGAAGGGGAAAAATTGCCCACATAGGAGAAGAATTGAGAGTTGCATGCAGGTTGTAAGTACCTTTGGAATAAGCTTGAATTTATTCAGAAGAATTTAATGTAACTGAATTTGTATGTGAGAGTTTATTTGATGAAATAAAATGAAATTGTTTCCATCATAGTTGAGTTAAGTTGAGTGTGTTAAAATTGACAAAATAATTTGTCAATTTAAATGTGAATTGGTTGTGGGTATGTAGTTTTCAAATTGAGTATCTTGCTCTTGCAATCTTTGGGACATAGTATTATTTGTTACTGTAAAGTGTGAGTTTGAGTTTTTCTTTGAGAGGGGAGCTTGCCTCTAGATTAAATACTTGACCTAACCCTTTAGGAGTGGATCCACATGGACCTCTAGTAGGGTACACCACAAGGATTCCTTTGACTACCATTAGTGTAGTAGTTAAGGTTTTAAACCAAAAGGATCTCCTTTCCATAATTACTGAGGATCATTGCAAACTATGGGAAACCAGGCTCTTTCATACCTCCCAAACACATGTATGCACATGAGGACATAATTTATAGTTTAATTCAAAGGGAAATGACACCCAATTGATATGGAAGCCCATTATACATACTAGCTTCAGAATGGAGACCAGTGCAATTTTTTACCCCTTTTTGGTATCTTAAGGTTGTAGAGATGGCACTGAAGGATCATTAGGAGAAAACAAACCCCAACCAAAAAGTATAGTGAGAACTTGTTTAAGTGTCCAAATCTAAGAATTAAAACCCACATGTCTATGGAGATGGAAGGACAAAACCCCTCTATATCTCATATTGAAGGACATAAAGCCTTCAATTGAAGGATTGATCTCACCCCAAAGGTTGTGTTTGAGCTTTAATGGAGGTGACTCTTCAACAAATCAAGCTAGTTTAATTTCCAAGTTGCCTTTGGAGTAAACATTTGTATTTTTGGATGTATTTTTGGATGTATTATGGCTATATAGATAATATTTAGAATATTATAGCATATTCTTACTTTTTATTGTGATTATTTCTATATCCATGCTTTGTAAAAGGGTTTAAATCATGTATAATGAAAATGAAGGTTTCTAAAATTTTATCTTGTTTGTGAATTGATTTGTAAATATGGGTATTTTTATTCAAATATAAAATTGTGATTAAATATAGTTTGACTAGTTCCTACATAATATATTAGGTTTTTCCATTATTTGTATAAATGTAAGGTGAATCTTCTAGGTTTTTTAGAGTCAAGTAGGAATCAATTACAACTTGTCATTTTTAGGCTAAATAACAAATTATAAAGCATAGTACTAAGTTATTAAATCTAATATGTAAATATTAATTTAATCTAAGGTTTTTTTAAGGTTATAGTTAAATATTTTAATCTAGAAACTTAATTAGCCAAAATATATTGCATTAATATTTGTCAAGGACATTACACCATCTTAACTACTACAACTTGTATCTTAGCTAGTAGGAAATGGTTATAGGGTTGCTTACTGTTTTCTTTTTTAATAGTGTTTGCAAGGGCTAAATCCTTGGTAAAGATAATCTTGATGAAAATAAGACATGGAGATCTTTGTATATTCTGGAATTAGTTGACAATGATTTGATTAGTCCATTTCCACATCCTTCTTTCAATAAGGAGAGATATAATTTGATATTCATCAATGTATATTCTAGGTATACTTGGGTTTATTTTCTTTAATATAAGAATGAGGCATTTGAGTTCTTTTAGCATTTTAAATCTTTTTTAAATAAAAATCAAGAAAATCCATCAAGGTTTTGTGCATAAATAATGGTGGTGAGTATGTCAATCATTATTTTGAGTAATTTTACACTTTAGAGGGAATTGATTTATAGTGCACATTTCCATACAACCCCTAATAGAATAGTGTGGAAGAATACAAGAATAATTCTTTGAAGAAAATGTCAAACTATATGATACACTAAATCTCTTGCACCTTAGTATTGCATGAAGGATATTAACTATGATTGTTATATCTAGAAAAATTATTCCTCATCAATCCTTGAAGGGAGTCACTCTATTCAAATATTGGAGCAATAAAAAACCAATAGTTATGCACTTCAAGGTTTTTGGTTATCTCACGTTGGCCCACATTCTTGTATAAAAGTATAAGGCCATGGATCCCCAAATCAAGCTTTTTATATTTGTAACTTATCTAAATGATGTTAATATTCATCAACTTCTCTATCCTACCATATATGATTTGTTCATTGAGTAAAGTATTGTTGGATGAAAATTATGTAATCATCTTTTTCAATAGATTACACAACTAGGACTTCAACCACAAATATGTGAGATTCAATCTCTCCTCTCAACAAGGGGAGGCGCCCTTCTTACAATTAGAAACCAGCTAGATTATTTACAAAATATTTATAGTATTTAAGAAGTGGGGGGTGTGTGTCGCATTCATCATTCTCTCTTTTTTCAGAGAAGATGTGTATAATGCTTCACAGCTGATAACCTTCTTAATTCAAAGTACTAGAAACTTACCAAAAGTAGTACAATTGATTCCCTATCTTGGCAAAGCACAACTTAGAGGTATCAGATAAGATTATAACAAAAGAAAAATGGAAACAAATAAGGATCACGAAGACACAAAATTGTTTCGTAGCCTTTTCAACTGCAGATCTGTGAGAACAATATAGTTTGTCGCATTATAAGCACAAAGTCTTCTTAGATGCAGCAATTCATTTGAACAGAATGAGAGATTACAAGCCCAAAGTCTTGTAAATCTTTCAACCAAAAAATTAATACATAAACACAAATTCAAGTTAGAAATGTGACACAAAGTCCACAAGAATCACTTGAAGTCCTTCAGATTTCATAAACTAATCACCACCAATCTCAATCAAATTCAAGAGACAATCGATCCAACGCAAAGTCTGGTATGCAATTTCTTCCTTTATTGATCAAATTTTAGATTCACAAAACATGAACACAGAGCTTCACAATTTGTTGCAAATTGAGCAGCACTTCATTGCAAAAACTAAAGGCCCCTCTTACAATAGAAATCCCTCATATTTATAAAAGAGAGGGAAGAGTAAATCTAGGAAAGTTAGGTGAGTGATTCTAGGAGATCTCACCTAACTTTGACCAAATTCAAAGTGTAATTTTTTTTCATGAAACTACATCTTGGATATTAGTGTAATTACATTTTGCAAAATGACATTTAAGATGTCAAAAACTATTTACAAGATGCACAAAGGGACGCATCAAAAAGTCTAACACTGGAGATCAGGAATCTTCATGGTTCCTTGCTTGGGCACGAAAGTCTTCATATTTCTTCCTAGTCTCGTGCATGAATGTGTCATCTGGAAAAACCAAGATCAAAGGACATCAGCTTCGGGATCACTTGACGAGATCTGGAGAGAAACTGCAAGAATGGTGAATCAATAGGCATTAGCAGAAAGAGTAGCATTGAGAAGCGTGAAGCAAGAAACGATGTTGAGCAAGCGTGAAACAAGTAACTAGGCATGGAAAATGATGAGGGAGCGTGAAGAAACGGGGTTTGAAATGGAAATAGAGCAAGTTTGAAGAGACTAAGTTAAAAACTGCCAAAAGTGTAAAGGTGCTAAAATTCAGCACCATTACACAAAAAATGACTAAGTCTGGAAAAAGTGCAAAGGTGCTAAAATTTGGCACCATTGCACAAAAAATGACTAAGTCTGGAAAAATTGTAAAGGTGCTAAAAATAATGCCATAGTAAAAAATTGGCTAAGTCTGGAAGAAAAGTGCAAAGGTGCTAAAATTTAGCACCATTGCACAAAAAATGACTAAGTCTGGAAAAAGTGCAAAGGTGCTAAAAATAATGCCATAGTCAAAAATTGGCTAAGTCTGGAAGAAAAGTGCAAGGGCACTAAAATTCAGCGCCATTGCACCAAAACAAAAATCACTTAAGTGCAGGGGCGCTGATTTTTGGCGCCCTTGCACTTTTAACACTTAGTCAATTTTCCAAAAAGAAGTAGAGCGTTGTTTTTTCAGACAACTGCACTTTTCACAATTTTACTAAGTATCAATAGTGAGAGCTTGCAAAGGTACTCGTTTCGAAGGTCTTCGCGAGGCGAACGTAGGGGATGCTCAAACTGACTATTTGAGCCTTTGGAACTCATTTTGAGGTGGCTCAAAAATCACCTCGTTTTGCGTGCTTGAACCTCACGAACCTAGGAAACAAACAAGTTTTGTAGGGGGAACGAGTGCTGCTAAATTCCATGATAACAACTGGCTCCTGCTAGGGATCTTCCTTCAACCGTTCTTTGAAATGAATGAAGGGAGAAGAACTCCAAAATTCAAGTGCCTTTATCCATCCATTGGGCTTGGAGTCAGGCAACGACGACAAAAAAAAATCTACAAAAACAAATCGCAAACCTATGCAAATGCACTTATTGAAAAGGTAAAGACCTACCTAATTAAAACTAGCCAACAATGAAACCTTCTCAAATGAAACCGTTCACAGGTTCAACAAAATAGTTGCCTTTCTTTAACAGCTTGCAATGCCTTCCATGATCATTAGCAGCTACATGTAGATGAAGTTGAGGCATTGCTTCATGAAAGAAATGAACAAGTTCAACTACCTCTGAAAATATATCAGATATACTGTTGCTCCAAAATGAATCATCAAATCAAGACTGCTCTAGTGCATCTACAAATACATCTTTAGCTGCATCCTCAAGTTTATCTTCACGCGTAGGTGCAAGTGGAACCTCTGTCTTCCCATTGGCCTCCAACCAAGCAAGATGTCTTATGGGACATTCCCTTGATCTGTCAAAGATTGAATGCTTCTTACCAATTGTTACTTGAACAACTGATTCATCAACCATGGCAACCTCATGCTGATCGGAATGATCTTCTTCATGTGATTTAGATGAAGATATGACTACATTGCATACCTCAATAAGATGTTCACCATCTTCAAACTTGGGAAAATCTAAATTATTTATAAGAAGATCCTCCTCATGCCTTTGGGAAATTCTTTTATGCAACACGTGTTCAAGTTCATGACCTCAAAACACAGATGCATTCTTTTCAACTTGACTGAGACCTTCATGCATGTCCATATATTCAAATCTCAAGACAAGATTGTCTTCATTCACTTGAACTTCAGAAAAATGACTTTCATCCTTCTGCTTTTCATCAATAGCTTTCTGAGACTGCATAAACCAGAAATGGGAGTCACCATCTATGTCTACTTCCTTTTCCTGGAAGAAAATAGCGAGATCACTTGGATTGGAGTCAGGATGCTTCACTACTGCTTTTACTAATGGTTCCTCAAGATCAAGCCTCTTCAGAGGTGAAGATAACTTGTGTTGATTCCCAACAACAAAATTATGAGCTAGTTGCTTTTTGAGGACAAGTAGCTCATTCACCAACCTTTGCACCATAGGATCCGTCCTTGTGATGGAAGAAAATAACTCCAAAGAATGGATTTCTTCATATTCATTTGATTCAATTTTTATTTGCCTAGCAAGAATGAGATCATCTTCAATTTCTATTGTCAAGGTCTGTACAATTGCAAGAGTAGTTGGGGCTGCTCTTCTCAATAGGAAACCAACCTCTGGCACTTGAGCATTTACAAAGAAACATTTCAAATTCTCAACTATAGGTTGAGCAACAGTTGGAATTCTCCGTGTCAACTTGTTGAAATGAGTAATGAACTCGCGCATGGGCATGTGAGATTCCTTCTTCAACTGGGTGAGCTGAGCCAACAAAGCATGAGCATCTTCAGAAGGCTTGAACCTTCAAACTTGGCTATGAGAGTTGCCCAGTTTGTGATGGTACTTGGCGCTAGATGATAAAACCAATTTGCATCAGCGCCTTGGAGAGTCTCCATAAATAGCCTTATAGATACATCTTTGTATTCAACACCATGAACTCCACAAGCGATGTATAAAGCACCAATGTGCTCATCAGGATGTTGTCCATCACCAAAAAACTTGGGAAAGTTCTTCTGTGAGCCTTTAGGAAGAGCATGTAGGGGTAGAACTAGGCTCAATGGACCAAAATCATTTCCCCAAGGACCTTGAGCAGCCATTTACATTTCCTTGGTGAAAGCTTGAAAAACTTACAAAAAAATAACTTACAATGAAAAAGGACACAAGTATCCTTCAAAAGAAAGCGTGAGGCTTTCGAATGCGTATTGTGTCCCCAGCGGAGTCGCCAAAAAACTGTTGGATAAAAATTATGTAATCAACTTTTTCAATAGATTACACAACTAGGACTTCAGCCATAGCTATGTGAGATTCAATCTCTCCTCTCAGCAAGGGGAGGCGCCCTTATTACAATTAGAAACCAACTAGAGTATTTACAAAATATTTACAGTATTTAGGAAGTGAGGGGTGCGTGTCGCATTCATCATTCTCTCTTTTTTTAGAGAAGATGTGTATAATGCTTCACAGCTGAAAACGTTCTTAATTCAAAGTACTAGAAACTTACCAAAAGAAGTACAACCGATTCCCTATCTTGGCAAAGCACAACTTAGAGGTATCAGATAAGATTCTAACAAAAGAAAAATGGAAACAAGTAAGGCTCACGAAGGCGCAAAGTCATTTCATAGCCTTTTCAACTGCAGATCTGTGAGAGCAATATAGTTTGTCGCATTATAAGCACAAAGTCTTCTTAGATGCAGCAATTCATTTGAACAACATGAGAGATTACAAGCCCAAAGTCTTGTAGATCTTTCAACCAAAACATTAATACATAAACACAAATTCAAGTTAGAAATGTGACACAAAGTCCACAAGAATCACTTGAAGTCCTTCAGATTTCATAAACTAATCACCACCAATCTCAATCAAATTCAAGAGACAATCAATCCAACGCAAAGTCCGGTATGCAATTTCTTCCTTTATTGATCAAATTTTAGATTCACAAAACATGAACACAAAGTTTCACAATTTGTTGCAAATTGAGCAGCACTTTGTTGCAAAAACTAAAGGCCCCTCTTACAATAGAAATCCCTCATATTTATAAAAGAGAGGGAAGAGTAAATCTAGGAAAGTTAGGTGAGTGATTCTAGGAGATCTCACCTAACTTTGACCAAAGTCAAAGTGTAATTTATTTTCATGAAACTACATCTTGGATATTAGTGTAATTACATTTTGCAAAATGACATTTAAGATGTCAAAAACTATTTACAAGATGCACAAAGGGACGCATCAGAAAGTCTAACACTGGAGATCAAGAATCTTCATGGTTCCTTGCTTAGGCACGAAAATCTTCATATTTCTTCCCGGTCTCGTGCATGAATGTGTCATCTAGAAGAACCAAGATCAAAGGACATTAGCTTCGAGATCACTTGACGAGATCTGGAGAGAAACTGCAAGAATGGTGAATCAATAGGCATTAGTAGAAAAAGTAGCATTGGGAAGCGTGAAGCGAGAAACGATTTTGAGCAAGCGTGAAATGAGCAACTAGGCATGGAAAACGATGAGGGAGCAAAGAAACAGGGTTCGGAATGGAAATAGAGCAAGTTTGAAGAGACTAAGTTAAAAACTGCCAAAAATGTAAAGGTGCTAAAATTCAGCACCATTGCACAAAAAATGACTAAGTTTGGAAAAAGTGCAAAGGTGCTAAAATTCGGCACCATTGCACAAAAAATGACTAAGTCTAGAAAAAGTGCAACGGTGCTAAAAATAATGCCATAGTAAAAAATTGGCTAAGTCTAGAAGAAAAGTGCAAAGGTGCTAAAAATAATGCCATAGTAAAAAATTGGCTAAGTCTAGAAGAAAAGTGCAAAGGTGCTAAAATTCAACACCATTGCACAAAAAATGACTAAGTCTGGAAAAAGTGCAAAGGTGCTAAAAATAATGCCATAGTCAAAAATTGGCTAAATCTGGAAGAAAAGTGCAAGGGCGCTAAAATTCAGTGCCATTGCACCAAAACAAAAATCACTTAAGTGAAGGGGCGCTGATTTTTGGCCCCCTTGCTCTTTTAACACTTAGTCAATTTTCCAAAAAGAAGTAGAGAGTTGTTTTTTCAAACAACTGCACTTTTCACAATTTTACTAAGTATCAACAGCGAGAGCTCACAAAGGTACTCGTTTTGAAGGTCTTCGCGAGGTGAACATAGGGGGGTGCTCAAATTGACTATTTGAGGCTTTGGAATGAATTTTGAGGTGGCTCAAAAATCACCTCGTTTTGTGTGCTTGAACCGCACGAACCTAGGAAACAAACAAGTTTCGTAGGGGGGTTATCATTTGGAACGAGCTTTGCTAGATTCCATGATAACAAGTGTTCAATTTGAGGAAGGATATTCGAGTTCCACTCTTTACACAGTTTCTTATCCTTCTACATTGGCATTAAATCAATTAGGCTTGATGACAATACTTTGAGAATTCAAATCCACCTAGGTAGATATCTAATAATGGGAACTCTTCTTCCTCCATTTTAGATGCTAAGAGTGAGGATGAGGATTTGACTCTTTCCTCTCATATTCATCATTCAAATTTTAACAACTCTCCTAATTATTTGACATTAGGTCTTATTACGGCTCAACAAAAACTACATGTATTAGGTGACTGGGTTGGGGATCCATCAAACACTAGGCAATGCTTTGTATATAGATTTCCACATGTTTATATTGCTTCTATCTCTAATCCAAAAACTTTTCAAGATGCATATGGTATTCTTGAGTAGGATACACCCATCTAGGAGTATAGTTCCATTTTAGGAACCACATTGAGATATCATCCCCCTTCCTAAGGGAAAGAAACTTGTTTGATGCAAGTGGGTGTATTAGGAAAAAATTATAGAAAATGGGTTTCTAGACAAGTTCAAGGCACAATTAGTAGCAAAGGGGTTTTCCCATACTTCTAGCATTGATTACTTTGAGAACTTTGTACCTGTTGTAAATATGAACTCTATCTAACTTATACTTTCTATCAATATAACATATCACTAGGAGGTTCACTTTATAGACGTGAAGAGTGCATTTCTTCATGAAGACCTTGAGGAGGAGATATACATGGAGCAACCAGATGGTTTTCTATAGTCTAGTTTTATTTAGTTTGTAAACTTAGGAAATATATCTATGCCTAAAACAAACCCCTCAAGCTTTTCATTCTAAGATGGAATCCTTCCTTTTCATAATTGGGTTTTCTCATTTCCATTTGGATCTATATGCCTACATTAAAAAACAAGATGATTCCCTCCACATTTAAGTTCTATATGTTAATTGTGTATTAATCACAAGGAGTTCATTCATTGATATAGTGAAAATGACCCTTCATGATAGGTTTTTGATGATTGAATTGGATTTGTTGCATATTATTAAATCTTAATATTGAGATATCTTAACCTAATTTTTGGAATTACCATTGCATAGTACAAGTATGATCTTGATTCCCTTTCACATTTTGGCATGGATGTCTACAAGCCTACTCTGACTTCCTTTCTTTGTGGAGTTAAATTTGAGGTTTGATGCTCTTCTAATTTAGCTTATGTTACCTTGTATCAACAACTTGTTGAGAGCCTCTTTTATCTTTGATATGAGGCTTGATGTTTTATATCTTATGGACATGATCACTCAATTTATATAGGATCCCTATGAGCTACATTGAAGGTATCCAAGTCAATTCTACATTATATTCAAGACACTCACAATTTCAAGATTCACTATGTAAGAGGAATTAATATTGACTTCGTAGGGTGTATAGATTTAGATTGAGAAGGAAATTCTTAGGATCACAATCTCACTTTAGGTTACATATTCTCACTTGGTTTAGGTCCTATTTATTAGTCAAACAATAAGTAGCATGTTGTTGATCTCTCTTCCATTGAGACCATTTGGCTTCAAAAAAATCTCATTGACTTTGGTATCTAGTTCAAAAGTTAATTTTCATATTTTTTGACTAGAGTGTCATACAAATTTTATAAAACTTGGTCCACCATCAACAAACCAAACACATAGAGGTTCACATGCACTATATTTGGGATTTTATTCATGGATAGGTCAATGATTTCAAATACTACTTGTCTTCTAATATGATTGTTAACATCTTGACTAATCCCTTCATAAAAATAAAGCTCATTTATGAGCTTTGTTGGGGGTGTGGAAGGCTACTTCTTTGTGGAGTTACTTAGTCCTTCCTTTCTATCTTTAATTTGGGGGGTCTTTCCTCTCTATATTATTTTTAGGAGGGGGTAGGCTTTTATCTCTCTTCTTGGGGGAGTACTTCTCTTAGGGAGATCTATGTGTACATAGGTACCTCGTCATGATTCATTTGTTAGAACCCATCTTTTCACCCAACTAAGTAGTGCTTAAATGGGGTGTTAGAGTAGGTGTTATATTTTCCTTAGTTGGATGTTATGAATTTTACCAAAAAATAGTTTAGATTGCTTACCTGTGATTTGGTAATAATAAGGGTAGATAACATCCTTCATGACTATAATTCCTTGCTATTTTTGGAGTTGGAACTACTTCTCGAGCATTGGTTGATTTTTCCTTCCCTCTTTCCTCTTATGTATCTAATCCTCTAGCTTGTTATGCATTCATGTTTATGTGAGTTCTTGTAATGCTATTTTGCTTCTTGGGTATTTGCATATCTCTTGTGAGAACTAACTCTTTTCTACATTTTTTATTATATATCATTTTCTAGACTAGTTTTCTTTATTCTATTTCTTGCACTAGTTTTTTGGTAGCTTCAATTTATTTTTTAATCTAACAATATATATTTTTGGAATATATATACACACTCATTATATATCGAACTATAAGTACTACATATGTATGTATGTCTATATATCAATAATATTATAAATATATGTATAGGTATAAACAAATTTGCATTGCTATAGGAGTACCATTTCTCTTCATTAGTCAAATTTGGAATATTTATATACCCTCTTATGGTTTCCATGTATTTGGATATATTGTAAGCGTGTAAAGATTAGTTTTATTATACATTGCTATAGGAGTACCGTTTTTGTTCATTATGTTATCATGGAATCTAGCAGCGCTTGTTCCACGGATAACCCCCTACGAAACTTGTTCGTTTCCTAGGTTCATGAAGTTCAAGCACACAAAATGAGGTGATTTTTGAGCCACCTCGTAATGTGTTCCAAATCCTCAAACAGTCAGTTTGAGCATCCCCCTATGTTCACCTCGTAAAGACCTTTGAAACGAGCCCCTTCACGAAGTCTCATTGTTCATACTTAGTCAAATTGTGAAAAATGCAGTTGCCTCAAAAAAGTGCGCTCTTGTCCTGATCTATATAGGATCTAGGACAATTGCTTATAGAATGCTTAACGTAAATGATCACTTAATTACAATGCTCAAATGAATAAAAGAACATAATATAATTGCCAAGATAATGAACTGAAAAGAAAGAGAGAAAAGTAAAGAGGAGACAAACGCAATTGATAACGGAGTTTGTCCCTAAGGACTACGTCTCCGGGCCCCTCTCCAACGGAGTGACCAATCCAATTATACTCCAAAAACAGTTACAATTGCTTCAATGACTATCTCCTTCAAGCACAGCAGCATAACGTTCCTCTGATGTGTGGAAATGTCTGCAAAATCTCCCGAGCATTCTCTCGTTCTCACCACCTGGACTTGGCAAAACAAGGCCTACACCCCTCTTTTTATACATAAAATTTGCCTAATTAGGCCTAACCATCAAATTAATTGCATAACTCCCTCTAACAACTCGTATCCTGACTTATTTATCCTCTAAAATCTTTTGGTTGAGCTGGTTAGAGCGAATCTTGTTTGTTTATGGCTTATTAAGCCATTTTGTTATAGGCTCAGCTGATAGTTTAGTAACAAAACAAACTGTTGCCCGTAAATACTTTAGAGGGCTCGCATGGTCCAATGGTTATTAATATTTTTGGTAAGAGGGTGGTCGGCGGTTCCAACCCCGCCAGCCACGCATTATAACCAAATACCGAATTGTTAAACAATAAAAACAAATCAGCTCCTTATTCATATCGACGGCTATGTTTGGCATAGTGGTTACTAGCAGTTCCAGGTGAACTGGATGTTGTGGGTTCGAATCACAACAACCTCTTTTGTTAGAACAGACTCATCTGCCAGCCAAAGGAGGGAAAATACGACAGTGCCACGTGTCAGATTCCTGTTTGCTAAAACTGCTGACTAAACTACCAACGTGTCGAGCTCCTATTCGCCAAACCTGATGAAGTGTATGCTGACGTGGACAATCCATATGCTGACTGGACCACTGACAAAGCCGATGACGTGTGCTGACTGGACTGCCACTGCGATACCCGTACTGTACGGTTGGACACGTGTCATGCTATGATTGGTCCGTACGATCTGATTCAGTTACCACGTGTCTCATCCGAATTCATCCACTTGGCTTCTGTACTGTACGGACTATCTGCTGACATCATCATCCGTACAGTCAGCTCAAAAGTCAACTCAAAACTTTGACTGCCAATATCTTGAGCATCTGATGTCGGATTTCGATGAAACGAACGCCGTCGGAATCATCTTGACGAGCTCTTTGCAATGACGCTGGTTTCGTCAATTTCTGAGATGATTATTTTTTTGCCTTCTAGACGCCCCTGAAGCCAGCTTGACTGAAAGTTTGATCGGTCGTAACTTGCACAAACGGAGTCCTTTTTACCCCATTCAAGTTGCGTTGGAATCAGGACGTCGTTCTCTTTCTGATGGTGCTGAAATATGGAGTATTGGGAACACTTCAATTTTCACTGAAAAATTGTCCCCCGGATCATGTCCATGTTCAAAATTTAACTAAGTGTTGAAAATGCAGGGGCACCAAAAATCAGCACCCCTGCATGAAAAGTGAATTGTCAAAATATATAAGAGCACTGAAAAAGTGCGCTATTACACTTTGTGTCTAGACTTAGCCATTTTTTTTGCCTAGGCGTGTTTCTTCATGTCTTTGACATTTTTCGCTTATTGTGCCACTTTTTATGCCTCAATTAATTGGGCAACTTCAGTTAAGTTTTTGTGTTTCCCTTTCACTTAAAAGTGATTTTATTGTTTCACTTTCATTGTTTGTGGTCTTCAAACTCCATTCCTTCTTGCTGGGCGAAATCTTCTCAAGCTACAAAACACGTTTTTGGAGAAATCTGAAGTTCCTCCCAACCATGTTTCACGTTTTCTCTTGGTAAGTCGTTCCTCTTACCTTTCCTCTATTTTCCTTCACTGTTTTGTATAGGTCTTAGTGATCTATATGTGTGTTTTTATTTACCTTTGTTTTCTTCATGCGTTTTTGTAAATCACGTGTTTTTCTTTCTTTCCTTTTATTCTGAATGTCTTTCCAAAATGCGTGGGCGTTTCTTCTTACCCTAATCACATTTTTCTCCTTTCTTTATGCGTCAACCTTGTGCCCACACATTTTTAGTTTAGATCATGGTATCTTCTTGTTTTGTTTGAGCTTTCTAAATGTCTCCCTTTGTCTCTTAGTCTCTTTCTTTTTTCCACGCCCCTTATCTTCAAAGCATCACCATGTTTGTTTCATTCTATCACCATTTACATCAATGTATATTGGCGTAAGGATGTAGGTTTTTCTCTCCAAAATACGTGGTGAAAGGGTTTCTTTTCAAAATGCGTTATGCAAATGATTGACGCAAAGAAATTCACGCTTCAAGAGTCAAGTGTTGTTTTTCAACATCATTGCACATTATTTTCCAACTCCATGCTTCATGTGCAGTGGCATCCAAAAATTGCGCCTTTACATTCATTGGTCCTTCACAGAAAATCATGCAAACTCCCAAGTGCAAAAGCATCCAAAAAGAGCACCCCTACACAATGAAAATTTTTCCTAACACTAAGAAGTGCAGGAGTGTTGTTTTTCAGCACCCCTGCACCAAAGTCAGCTTCCTTCGAAATGCAAGGGCACTGATTTTTAGTGCCCTTGCACTTTTCCCAATTTTGTTCTGAAACATTTCAAACTTGTCAATTTCGTTTCAAACCTCCTTCCGTCCACTTTGCTCATCGTTTTGTGTGCCTTATCATCCGCTCCATGCTTGCTCATCATTGTTGCTCGCCTCACACATCCCCATGTTCTTTAACGACTAATGTTTGTTTTGACTCCCCATCTTGCAGTCTCTTTTCAAGATCCTCAAAGTTCATTGATCAAATATTCAGTTGTTCTCAGATGACTGCCAGAAAACCTCCATCGTCTTCAAAAGAAAAAGGAAAAATTAAATATAAGTATCAAGGTGTCTATCCGCCAACTGTGGTGGTCTCCAAGGTGGAAGAAATAAAAGACACAGAGGTTGGTCATCAAGACTTGGTTGATTTTGCAGAGAAAACTAAGAAGAAGCCTCTTCCTAATCCTGTGAACACAGTAACCTGCATTTGGTAGCTATGTTCCCTACTGCTGCACACAATACAAAATTTGTCCTTCAAGTGGCATCCCACTACATCAGGGAAAGCAGAAGCGTGATTGATTCTTCTAGGCATGATATTTTAAGACTCGACCCTGAATTCTTTGATATTGTGTTTAAAGTTCCTCAAATGGAGAAGTACATTGACATCTCGATACAAAAAGCACAAGAAGTCTTTGATGTTGATCCCAACAAGGCTAAACACCTAATAAATAGCCAATGGTTGAAGAAGCCTAGGCAAACTATTTCCAGATGGCCAAAGAAACTCCTGCAAAGTGATTTCAAAGATGATGTCAAAGATATGATCACATTTTTAAGCAGAGTGAAGGGCTTGCCTGAATCATCCACTTTTCATGATTGGATGTATGAATACATCGGGATTATAAGAAGACAAAAAGTTCACATTGACTGGGGCAAACAGATCAGCAATGAAATACATGAGCAACTGATTAATGCACCTTCTACATTAAAATTCTATATGACTTCTTATCTAGTGTATGCAGCAGCTGTAATGAGGCAATTTCTAGGTCTATCCACAAAAGGGAATCAGATGTTGGTACATGTGTATAAATTCTTCTATCAACTGGAATTGAAGGAAAGCTTCCATCATTTCAAGCAGGTTATTGATGCTTTCTCCGTGCCTTTGCTTTTCAATTTTGATCTGACTCTCGAGAGGAGAAGGGTATCTAATGAGGCCTATAAGGCGGTAAGTAAATTTGGATGCATATTTCTACAATTCCCAACATTTACTTATTTGAGAGTAGGGTGCTACACTGGCTGCCCTTACATGCTACCACAATATCCTTCAGACAAGTGGGTTCTCATGGAGATGTGCAGACAGTTGATTTCAGTGCACAAAGAATGAAGAAATATTCACAAGCATGGATTCAAGTTCCCACTAACAATCGATAGATATACTATCCCAACTGTACAAAAATCCAAATCTTTTTATGCTAAGATGCAAATCATGACAATCAGGACCTATAGATATAGGTTTGATTTTGATTACCAAGACGTCATAAGGCTATTGCGAAAGGGTCATCATCACAAGTACTATTTTGAAGACATCTAGGCTGATTGCAAAGATGAAGAATCCATTCGCAAAATGGATTATTGCAGGTTGACCGTGCAGCAGATCAGAGACCTTGATATTGCTGACCTACCAGAGGATTTTATAGATCCTGGTGATATCATGAATGTTGTCTATGATGAACAAGAGGTTTCTAAATGGCCGTTGCCTACAATTCAATGGTCTAGGAAAGAAAGTACTAGCATCAGAGAGAGATTGGCACCAATCCTATCCAATATTGCAGAATGGTTACACAAGCATGGTTTTGAAATGAAAAGTTTCAAAACAGATTCAAAAGGAGAAGAATCTGAAGCAGAAGCTTGCCGACAGCAAGAACTCCGCATGAAAAATAAATCAGCGGTTGTTCTCACTTCTTCACGAAGAGGTCCCAGGATCAAGTTTACTGTTGGCAAGAAAGATACCCAGGCCGTCCCAGAAGGAGAAACCATGGAATCTGATCCATCTCGCTCTAAAGGTAAAAAGGTTGTTTCAGAGGAGATAGATTCTGATGAAGAAGGTACTTCCAATGACCAATATGCTGAAGATGAAGACTCAGCAGAAGCAGACTCCGATGTAGAAGAAGTTTCTGAAAGTGGGCAAGAGTCTGAAGAAGAATCTGAAGGTGATTCTGAAGGTGAACCAGAATTGGAGAGACAAGAGGGTGATCAACAGGAACCTAGGCATGATAAAGAAAGAACTATGTCTCCACCTAAGAATGTAGTTGAGTAAATTCCCAAAACATCATCGCCTGTGATTTCCAGTGTTCCTCATACCCCTCCAAATTTGAGTACTCCTCCACCTCCTGTTCATCACCCATTCCTACCACATGCATTCCTGCAGTAGAGGTATCCATTATTCCTGCAGCATCAACCTTGCTTGATACTCCCTCAGTGACAAGCATTCATACGGTTGATATACTGTCAAGTCCTCCATCATCCATTCCTAGCCTGTCTTCACCAACATATGATATCACTTCTAAAACTGAATTCAATCAGTTCATGAATGAGTCAATGTGTGATCAGCTCAATGTGCAGTCTACAGGAGCAATGATGACAGACACTTCTCCTATTGTCACGATACCCATGGTAACTTTAGAGGTGACAATGATGACTGAGTTGACAGTGAATCCAGAAGTTCACACCTTCTTCCTCCCTCCTTGGCTGATATCTCAAGTATCAAAGCATAAGAAGCAAATGAACTCTCTAGAGGAGCTCGACCTTGAAGAGATAGTCCCTCCAAAGGCTAAAGGGAAGAAAAAGGAAAAAGTATACTCAATGCTAAATGTTGACAAGATTGGCCATGAGTATGCAGAGATTGGCATACCACCGCAAGAAGGAGATGTCAATATGGAGGACTACACAGTAACAAGAGTCCAGCTTGGCAAGGTTACCAATGAAAGTGAAAAAGCAAATGCACAAGTGACATTGGACATCTTGGCTGGAAGACTGGATAAAATGGAGCAAGCTCGCAATATGTACAAATAGAGGGTAGAGCATTATGCCACTGTTGTAAAGAGACTTACAAGATCTCCAACTAATGCACAACCGTTGACAATGGTGAGTATTGAGGACCCAGTTGTCAAGAAAGCTGAGAAGTTCACCTCCAAAGGCAGGGTGTTGTATGATTTCGTTGAGAAGATCATAGAACATAGATCTCAAATCATAATTGTTGCGAACGAGAAAACTACTTTGTTGGCCAAGCTCACCATAGAGCTTGATAAAGAAAACACTGTACTTTCCCAAGAGCTCAGAGATATGGAAAAGTGCCTGTTGTCATGGTCACAGATGAAGCAAGTAAAGCTCAGTAAATTGGTGGAAGCCAGGGTAATTCCTGACAAAGAAAAGTTCATTGAGGTAAGAAAATATTTGAAACATCGAATTCAAGTAATTCAATCTCTTACGAAGGATCTCCACCAAGTACAGGAAGATGTCGAAGGGCATCGTGTTATTCTTGAAAAAGGTATCAAGGAGTTACCAAGACAACTTCTTGAGGAAAATCGTATCTTCCTGCCAGCCAAAGAAATATCCCAAATCTTCAAGGAAGCCATCATGAAGATGATTGACAGCGCAAACTTTTCAGAAGCCTCTCTGAACGTCATTTGTGATACAAGGATCACATTGGATAACCTAAAAATGCATCTTACTAGGTGCAAGAAGGTTCACTCATCTGCCATGAGATCAATCACGAGAATTCACACCGTTGGTCCGAATGAGAAATTCGTTCAGGAGACCAGGAAGAAATACGAAGACTTCTACGCCCAAAGCAAGGAAACATGAAGGTTCTTGATCTCTAGTGTTAGACATTTTGATGCCTCCCATTAGGCATTTTGTAAATATTTCTTGACATTTTATATGTCGTTTTGTAAATTGTAATTACACCAAGTTCGAGATGTAATCTTTTGAAAAAAAAATTACACTTTGACTTTGGTCAAAGTTAGGTGAGATCTCCTTGAATCGCTCACCTAACTTTCCTTGATTTTCTCAAGTTAGTTTCCCAATTTTTCTCATCCCTCTTTCTATAAATATCAGGGATTTCTATTGTATTAGGGATCTTTTAGTATTTTGCAACGAAGTACTGCCCTTTTTGAAACAAATTGTGAAACTTTGTGTTTATACTTTGCGAACAAAATTTGATCAATAAAGAGAAAGATTGCAAGCCAGAATTTGTGTTGGATTCGATAGTCTTGTGAATTGATCTCTTTTGGTGGTAATTAGTAAGTGATATATGAAAGACTCTAAGCAATTCATTTAAACTTGGTGTTACATCTTTTACTTAGATTTACATTTGTGTTTTGGTTAACTATGGTTGGATGATTTACAAGACTTTGCGCTTGTAATTGTCCATGCTCTTTGGATACTTTGGTTGGATGATCTACAAGACTTTGCACTTGTAATTGTTCATGTTGTTCAAGGAATTGTTGCATCTAAGAAGACTTTGTGTTTCTAATGCGACAAATGACACATCTATCACAAATCCATCATTGATAAAGCTACGAAACGACTTTGTGCCTTCGTGAGCTTTCCCCTTTATTTTACTTGTTTATTGTTAATTACTTCTGGTATCTCTACGCTTTGCTTTGACAAGATAGAGGTATTGGTATTACTGCTAGTTGATCATTTAAAGTTATTAAGAATTGAGAACTTCCAATAGTGAAGCATTGTAAACATCTTCTCTGAAAAAAGAGAGAAGGATGAATGTGACACACCCCCCCCACTTCGTAAGTATTGTGTACATTGTGTAATTACTTTGTTTGTTTTACCATCGCTTCCGTTAGCAGTAAGAAGGGAACCTCCCCTTTTCTGAGAGGAGAGATTCATATCTCACATAGATGTGGCTGAAGTCCTAATTGTTTAATCTATCAAAAAGTTGATTACATAATTTTCACCCAACACATTAGTCAAATTTGGAATATTTGTATACCCTCCTATAGTTTCCATGTATTTTTCTATATTGTAAAATAGTAAAGATTATTTTTATTATGATAGGTCTGTTGTGATAATGTATCCCATATTTACTCTAAAACATAAAGATACAATGTATAGCCATGTAAAAGAGATACCAAACATTTTTGTAATATATATAATATATTTTCTAGCATGTAAAGGTCATTGAAATGATCAATATAAATTTATTTAAAAAGTTTATTTTTCTTTTACAAAAATACTACTTTTTTTCCTACTGAACTTTCAATGATAAAAATAAATTCACTCGCTACAATTGGTTTACCATACATATACTTACATCTCACATAGTTTATGCAAATATTAAAATAAAAAAGATTGAAACAAAGGTTACAATTTGTTCCATTTCCAAAATACAACATTTCTAATTCTACCATTTTAAATTATAACTTTATTCTATTTTTTTAACATTTAGCAATACAAAAGTAATTTGTTAATAGCATCATGGCTTCTTCCTTTTCTTTGTACATAGTAAAGATTTACACCTTAATGATAACATAGCATGGAAAGCTACAAATCCTTATAATACAATCTTTAAAATAGAGAAACCTACAACCTATCTTGTAGCTAGATGGTGACAAATCAAAAGTACTCACCTTCCAACTGTATGGTATAATCAAGCACTCTTGATTCTAACCAAACACTCAAACAAGAGTTTACAAATAACATATATAGCACTCTGGGTAACAAAAAATACATCAATTTAAAATTTACAGGTTATAGTAATACTTGGATACATAAAAGATAAACATGGTGGATCATTTGAGTGGCCAATGAAAGATGACCAAGGGGGATTCCACCCTCATGTGAAGTAACCAAGGGAATTCAAACGCTAAAATAATAACATATGTAGTAACCTAATCCAATGTAAATCATCACAATAGAGCTAAATGTTAACAATTCTATTATTTTCAAGAGAATGCCAACTAAACGAATACTCCACAACACTACTATAGTTCCACACTATACCCATCCACAACATAATTCATCATATTGGTGGCTTCCCATGAAAGGAACCCTCCCTCTTTAAAATCCAAATGAGGTTTTATATTTATCAAGCAAGAGAGCCTAAAACTAAGTATGAATGAAAACCATGTGCTAGTATAAACTTTAACACACATAATACAATTAGAGATATAAATAGATGCATAAAGTACAATCAAGGACAATAACACTTCAATATATATATAGTCAAAAATGAATTTTATCCACGATTCTATCCCTTTTTCCCAACATTGTCTCTTACTTTTATTTACTTGTGAAACAAAATTACCAAAAACATGAATGTGGTAGAAGACCTACCTCAATTTAGTCCCAAATTTTTAACACAATTTAAAATTTCCTCCAATCTATTCTAAATCCAATGCAATATTCTTATAGTAGGATTTCTTGTAATGTAAAACATATAGATTAAATAATATAAAAAAGAACTTGATAGCCCAAAAGTTCCCAAAAATATCCTAAGGTATGTCTAGATAAGATTTACAAATCCCTCAAGAAACATGACAGCAATTTCCTCCTTTCAAGAATGCAATGTCACTTAGAAAGATATGGGAAGGGGACAGTGGGTTAGTTGTCACTTTCCCCATATTCAATTGCTACTCTAGAAGTTCCAAATATTTCCTCTGACCCCAACCCCAATGTACCTAACCTAAGGGATATTTTTGCACAATCCCTTGAAAAATATAATTTATTCCCTTCTAACATTTGGTAAAAAAAAATCAAAATTGTATGTTTATTTAGGGCATCTTTCTCATTGGATTTAGGTAATGCCTTATCCTCTAGAAAAACTATGACCGCGTCATAATAGACACATTAGCTTAGGGTAAGTGGTCATATTCCCCTTATGGTTATGACAAAAATGTGAATCAAGAAACATAAACAACCCTTGTTACTCGACAGAGTGGAATGAGGAAGGTGATCGAGGTGACTAGGATTATAATGTGGACTATGATCTCCCACCAACCCAACTATAACTCACTTGCACACTTAACACACCCATTAGTATAATTGAGATATATCTAAAGCATAATAATCACATCAACCAATTAATCCATAATTATGAAATCTACTAATCACCAACATAACATTAACATTTATAATTCACATAATTTAATATATTATAATAGCTAATATGTTAATTATTGTGGCAATGGAAAAAGTATCCCTTCTACTTTTCCTTGCTTCTTTGGGCCCTACTTGTGAACTGAGCTTAGTGGTGTCTTGATTTAGTGTTGTAATGTGTTTGACACATTCACATTAGGTCTTGGGCCCTTGTGAACTAATGAACATAAATGGTACTTTGTTAAAGTGTTGTGAAGTGTTGTAACACAGTTTCACACTTTTCTAAGGTTTTATTAACTATCTAAACCTAATAAACCTCTTTTTAATCAAAATGTACCTTAATCATGCCTTATTTGAAGTGTTGTAAAGTGTTGTAACACACTTTCACACTTTTCTAAGGTTATCATTAATAATTGGGATTTCTTATGCTTTAATTGGCCTTATTTTGCATCCACAAGCCTCATTTAATGCATTTTTTTGAGAATAATCTTGACAAAAATCAACATCCAATCATAATGCAGGTGTTTTCAAGCTGAATGGCCTAGATTTAGTGATCTAGGACTCATTCGCCACCTTGGGAAAATGAGTCCCACCTAGGTTTTTGGCTCCCGAACTTGGTTTCACACCTTTCTAAGCATTTTTGAAAATGGTCCCATAAATTATGCCCAATGGGACTCATTCGCCACCTCGGGCGAATGAGTCCTATTTGGCCCAAAATCAAAATTAATTCAATTTTTTGGTAGGATTTTATCCTCATAGATCTGATGTTGGGTTGTAATGTTGCAATTTCGGGAATTCTTGCATAATTAAGTATAAATACAAGTTTCTTTCACTCATTTTCATTCCCAAGAATTTGAGTATTCATCCTTATAGCAAAGTTCAGTTCACAAGAGCATTCAAGCATTCACAAGAGTATTCAAGAGCATTCAAGGGCAGATTATCAAGCATTTTGGAGCAATATTCAAGCATTAAGCATCATGTTAAAGATTTCATGCATCATGTTTGTTTTTGAGCTAACAATTGTGATGTAGGGTTTCATGATTCAAGCTAGCATTTCATTCAAGATCTATCTTATTTAAGCAAGAGCCAAGATCTACATCCATTGGAACCATCTAATACATGTTTGTAACACTTCATTGCTAGGGTTTTGTGAGTTGCAACATCATATCTTGTTCATTCATCATTCTCCATTCATATTTCATTCTATTTCAAGGTTTGATTACCAAAAAGGGGTTTGACCAGGGAAAACCCATATCCACTAACAAAACAACATTTTTCCCTCTCTTTAGTGTGTGATTTACAAGTTTAGATTGAAGAAATATTAAGGAGGAAGTTTGGAGAAAGTTGTCAAAGTGCCTAGAAGTTGTCAAAGTTGTCATTAAGCATTGGAGAACATTGGAGGACACCTACAGGCTGATTTACAGAGATTCGGATATGAAAACTTGAAGAAGTAGATTGAGCAAACTGAGAAGAGTAGATTTAGATCTTGAAGTTTCAAAAAACCCTAACTGGATTGATTCGCCAATTCTGGCGAATGAGTCCCAGTTTTGGTCAAAATTCAATTTTTTGCAGATTCATATACCCATTTGCCATATTCTTATTCTTGCACAAAATTCTAGATTTTGAACTAATTCGCCCAGCTTGGTGAATGAGTCCCACTCAACACTAAATTCAAAATTTCCAATATTTCAAACCTTCTTCCAGTCATCTTCAGATTCCTAGGTGCACACATTTCATTTTACAACTTGCTTTTTTGTTTCATTTGCATTTTTAGGTCATTTAGTGAAAGATTGCATTGAATTAGGGTTAAGTGTTACATCTTGCATTGCATTTGTATTTCCAAGTTTTAACTTGGTGGTGAACCCCTCATTAGTTTACATTCAGCTCCTAGGACATCCCTATTGCAAGATCTCTTTCTCCTTTGCATTGAGATCTCTAGGGTTATCCTTCAATGAGATAATTGGAAAGTGGGTGTGCTCTATGTCCTAAGCCATATGAAAGCATCCAACCCCATTTTTAGTTGTTTCAATTACAACTCCTAAAAATATAATCTAATGGGTTGCAATTATATTTTTATGTTGAGAAAATATGACCTGTTATTTTTATGCACACCTATGTAACAATCTACATAATAATTTGAAGAAATATAAACAAACCATAAATTAATTATCATCAAACTAATCATTTGTTTATCATGACAAAATTGACAAGAAATGGTACTTATATTATAATCATCGGGCAACTCAAATGAAAGCTTAATAATCCATAGTCATGATAACCATGTGTGAGTCTACAACATCCATGTATGGATAGAATACAAAATAGTAATTAGTGTGAATAACAAGATAAACCATTAAGAGGAAATTTTCATGTGAAGTCAAAATAAAATATATGTGATATGAACCATAGGTGACATTTTTTATGTGGGAAATGATAGCTTCATACAAAAAAATATGCTCACTAATTTTGTTGTTGCCACATGAACCAAAATACTTAGATACATCACTAGAGTTTAGGGCTAAAGTATCATCATGATTTGTCTCACAAGGTGTATAGCTATAATAATTCATTGAGACAAATGAATAAAACTCATATAACATGGATTGTAAGGTACATAAGGTCCATAAAGGATTAAAAATTAGACAAGCATTCAATAATATCATGTGTGGAGTACATAGAATCATCTATTCGGTAAAAGGATGTGATAGCATCAAGGATAATTCATGATATATGTGTGAAGGCGATCCAAAAACATATTATCTTAAGGATCAAAAGTGAAGAATATAACAAAGAAGAACAACCATGAAATAGTGGGAGGGTGGATACAAAACCTAATGAATATTAGTTATATCTAAAATGAAAGGTGCGTGTAATAAAAATAATTAGATCTAAAACAATAATGTAAAAGGATAAAACCTTACTTGGCCAAACCCTAAGGGCATAAGATCAAATGACTTCACCAATTTATGTAGGGAAATAAAATAATCCTACAAAAGTATCTTAAAGCTGGTATATCAAATAAGAAAATAATGATATATAATATTTTAGCCTTGATATATGGATTAGGTCTAGAAATTCATACTTGATCAAATCTAATTTATAGAAATGAAATAACAAAAGTAAATGTGTTCCTTAATTTCATGGAAGAAAATATTGAAAATACTATGACATAAGACTATTACCTAAATTTTGATACTAGACCTAAGATGAATAAACTAAGGAATATAATATGTTATATTGAATTTAAAACTATGCATGAGCCTAGTTCAAATATGCACTTGTGGCCTCAATGCCTATATCTATGATTTTTACTTGAGTGGTGTATTCATGAACTTCTAGTACAACCCCAAATCCCTGGTCTGATCTTCATTTGTTGCAACAACTTTTTTCCTACATGTGTACCTACAAAGAGAAGACTCAATGGTGTTGATGAACACCATTGAAACTTTCTAATGAAGGTAACGAGATTCCCACATTTTTCCTTAGTCATCCCTCATTAATCAAATCAATGGTTTTTAAAAATTTGAAAGATACACAAGGCAATAAATGTAACTAATAATCATAAATTATGTTAATGAGGATTTTGAGAGTTGAACAAAATTGTAATGAGTGATAGGGTGACCTAGTGCAAGAACTATGCTTTTAGTGTTTGTACATATAAGAGGCTGATGTAACTAGAATAGCTAAAGTAGAAGAGTGTTATTCCATGGATATGAGTGATTATGAGAATGATTAGTGTTTCTAGTAAGTAATTCAAATTGGCAGTGGATGATCTTGTGTGACTAAAATGAACTAGGGTGATAAATTTTATGCATGTCCTTAGCACAAAATTTGAAAATTTTGACACAATAGTCGATGAGTAATAACTACTTGGGACTAAGTTCAATTTGGCCCATAATTAATTTTGATTTGGCAAGAGTGTGTCAAAACTACATCTAAGACCCAAGTTGGGTCAAGGCCATACCTCAAACATGAACATAACAAAAGAAGTTATGATTTGAGAGAAAATTGTTTGGAACAAAGATGATATATTATTCTAAATGTTAATTTAATTCTAAAGTAAATAAGAACACCAAATCAAAAAAAATATTGTGGTTAGATAATGTATTTAAAATTCTATAATATTATAAAATAAAGTTCATAAAAATAAATAGACGCATTCATACTTTCAAGTATTCATTTAACTCTTAAAACTTTACAATATTAGATGATTGATTCTTGAATTCCTACTCATTATTGTACCAAACAATTATGACACTATTTAAATCTTAAATCCTTTTGTACATATATTTACTCTCAAACTTTCCTTAAGTTCAATTTAATTTGGATCTAAAATGATGCATGTAACTAAAACTATAGTACAATTGATGTAATTAACGTATTTATTTTTTATAAATTTAAATGAGATTTTACTTAGGTATTAGTATGGTTTTTAAAATAGTGTAATATATTTTTTATAAACATTTATTTATTGAATAAATAATTTATATGATTAAATCTGCATAATTAGATATATAATGTAACTTCATAATTATCCTATTTATTATATAAATTTATAGTACCAAAGTAATAACATATTATATTATTACCTTCAAAAATCTATCTAAACAATTATAAAAATATATTAAAAGCATTATATTTAAATATAACAATGCATATCATATAGTACAACAAGCATGCTATTGTAACCACTCTTTTTAACTATTTATTATTGTGTATCTATCAACAAATTATATGTTAGTATTTTTTTATGTAAAGTAAATATCTATGTTTTTTAATGTTAAGATAGAAATGTAATATTTTTTGATGTAGAGCCAGGAGGAAGAAAATAATTTATCTCATTCTCATCAGTCAAAACTCAAACCTCTTTGTTTGATTCCTTTCTTTTACTCAACACAAACATTTAATGTGCATTTAGAGTTCCAAATGTTCATTATATCATTCACATGAGCACAATCCTTAATTCATGTTACAAGGATTCAAAACCTTCATTAGAGCACCCTTCAATGTATTAACTTATTCATGAACAAACAAGACTTACTCAAACAATTGGTTCAAACACACAACTTTGCACTCAAAGTTCCAAATTGTTCCAAGATTCTTCAATACACCATTAGAGGCATCTAACAAGATTATCCAAACACAATTGATCATTCAAAACTACCAGAAACATCAATACACAATTCACCACCATATGTCATCAAAAGGCTAGTAGTCCTGCCACAGGGTCTATCAAAGCTTTTCTTCCAAACTACACAATGAAAATCCAAATAAACTATATTTTTAGACTCCCATTAAACTTGTTTAAAACATGTTACAAAATGAGGTATAGGTCTTTTGTATCATAGGTTCCAAAATCCACTGTCTTAGTTTGAAATTTAGACCAAATTAGGCCTCGGTGCAACAGGGTTTATTCATTGTTCTACCTCCCACACTAGTGACCAGTGGTGCTGGCGCGACACGCCCTCTGATACCATGGGGGTGGGGGAGACTAGACCTCGTGACCAACCTGTTGTGCCCTTGGCACACATGCCCCATTCAAAATGAGGACCCTCTCTTTCCTTCACCTTGTCGAGTCGTTTTGTCATTGCCTCATTTTGTGTGCCCCCATTTTGGTGTCCTAAGTGGTCAATGTGCCTCCAAAGTCTCACTTCGAGTTGACCATTTTTCACCCCTACAAAATTTGTTAAGTCCTAGGTCCTCATGGAGTTCCTCTAACGGTTTGCCTTTGCCAGCGGCCCTGGGGCTCTCCAGGCCCGTCATGGCGGGTTTCCCTTGCCGGATTTTCGAGTTGCATTTGCTACTTCAAAATGATCGAAAGGCTTCGTCTTTCCTATCCTTGAGACCCACCATCTTGATTGCCTTCCTTATTACTCCAAAGGTTTAGCAAATCGTCTTTCATTCACGCCAGGCCCGCTCCATCGGATCTCCCTACCTGAAACTCTGTTATTCATTTGCTCTTCCCGGATAGCCGTCCCTCGTTGAAGTTCTGCCCATCGGACCCAGGACCCTCTTTTTCGATGGTTTTCCACTTGACATTTAAAATGACCGTCGGCTCACATCCTTCCAGCCTCCGGATTCTAGACCCCACGTCACCATTTTCAAAATTTGAAATCACCAGCTTTTGGGTATGTCATACATGCATTAATTGGGTGCATTAAATGCAGTTAAGGGTATAAATACTTGGGTTGACCTATCATTTTCATATGTCAGGATTAACTAGAGTGATTGTAGAGACCCAGAGCCCCTACCGCCCTTGAGCCTGCTGCCTTCATTAGCCATTTCTTCACGGATTTAGCAACTCCATTCATTAGATTCTCATGGTAAGTTCGTCGTCCACCCTTCTACTATGATTTTTGGAACTTTGTGTCAAAGTAATGGAAAAAATGGGATGAAAATGCATTTATTTTGTAGAGGAAAATGAGGCCTAAAAAACCCATATGATGAAATCTTGAGAAAACCACCAAATCACCCAGTAATTGAATCTGAAACTTCATCGCACTGTCGTCGTTCTTCCCATAGAGCATTAGCACCCTCCGGGTCTGAGCCTCCCCATCGTCATCAATAAAACTTCAAAAACAAAAAAAACTTCAAAATGGCGAGTTGTCTTCTCGGGTTTGTGATCCCGGATCACCCTTGTCAAGTCGTCGTTGGAATTTAATGAAATTAAATTCCTTTTTTTTGTTCATGTTTCCTGGGTCTGCTCCTGCGGGATTCCGTCCCCGAGATGTCATCCGGATTTCATCATTTCCCAACGGCGTCTTGGCTCTATCCATCCAAGCCTCAAGATCTGCCCTGCAGTTCGCCGCTAGGGTTACAAGAACAAACTGCCTCATCCTTGGTATCCTCCAGGTCTCGATCCATGGAGTTCCATCTATAGACCTCCGTTGCAACATTTTCATTTCTCACAGCTATTGGATGGTTGCTTTCTGTCATCTAGGTCTTGAGCATCCCAATTCCGCATGAACAAGAAACAATAAAACCTAAGTGTCTTGGCCTTCACCGGATCCATCCCACCGGACTTCCGTCATCGAGACTCTATCCTGTCTTGGCCGTTACAAAAAGGACAAGCTAGCCCATCCTTCTGACCTCTGGGGCCCAATACTCCGATCGTCAGTAGAACTCTTAGTGAAGAAAACATGGAAGCAAAGTCTAAGTTCGAGTCCGGTCCGCAGGGTTGCTCCCACCGGACTTCCACTCATTGCTCGTTGTTCTAAACAACCATCCTCAAACAGCTTCCCGACCCTCTTGATCTGAACACTAGAGCTATAAAAGAGTTATGCCAACCATCCTTTAGCCTCGCAGGTCCCAGATCCTAGAACTTCGCATCTGGAATGTTGTTTCATCAGAGTCATTCCAAATGGCAAAACCTAAACAACTTTCCCTCCTCATGACTCCAAGTGCCCCAATGATGATCCAAATGACCTCCAATCTAGAAACAAATTTTGACCCACGTGCTCAAATGGGACCCTCTCCTGCATGAACCTTTCAAATCATCTTAATCTGAAGGTGAGAGAAAACATGTGGATTTCCCTACCCTATTCAGCCTTCAGAACAACCATCCTGCCAGGGAAGTCTGGCCCTTGGGACCCGGACCATCCAAAATCCTTCCAGCAAGTTGCTAATGACATTCTAGAGTAAATGTTTGATTTCTTGAATGATTTATTATCTAATCTAACTCCATCCACAACAATTTTGGCTAACACTTGTGTCTTCATGCTTGATTATGCTCATCACACCTTTGTTTGCAGGATATATGGAATCAGCAGTAGGACCTGTTCACTCTAGAAATTGCACCCTTTCTCAAGCACCTAAACACTCAAGATCTCTGGAAAACATGGGATCAGTCAAAGGTGTGGATAACCTATAACTAGACTGAACCTCCAGATTCTAGGCTAGTTCCTATTGATTTATGATGGTGAATCACTTACTAACAAGAAACTATCAATGAAACTTGTGAAGAAAAGGGATGAAAATAACTAATAACTAAGTAATGCATGAACAAAATGGTGATACACCAAAAGGTTTTTTGGGTGAAAAGTAGTATTTCCTCAAAACACAAGCTAAAACTTTTAGCAATTGATAAACTGATACAATCTTTGATACGTTGATCTACACATAAGTATTTCAAAAGAAGACCCAATATTCAAAAATATTAAGAGGAATCTAATCACATTTAACATTTGCAAAAAATAGTACAACTCCTGACCTATATAAAATGATAACAATCATGAAAGATGCTCAATGAGATGAATCTTTAAAGGTTCCAGAAGAAACACAATAAAGAATATCAATCATTAATCTACATACAAAGCATGACACCAAAGATAGATCCCAAAAGCTCAATATATTCCTCCAAGGTCCTTAAAATACATACTTTTGCACGAATACAGTACTTGGAACAAAATAACACAATGTTCTCCAAAAAGTACAAAGTCTTTTTACTCCAAAATTTTGCATCCCTTGAAAAGGAAATAAGGAAGAGAATAAGTAAGCTCAATCTCCCACCAAAAAACCCAAGAAAAGAGGAACTGAATTTTGAATAAGGAGGTCGGATTTGGTAAAAGGGCCTAAAAATAAGGGCCTCAAACCTATCAACAACTCATTAAAAATTAAGAAACGGTCTCCAAGACTCAGATAGAAATAGAAATCCCTCAAAAGAGGACTCAAAAGACTCCAAAAAGGTATCCCCTCAAACTGAAACTCCTCCCCTTATGAATACATATGATGATAACTCAAACCCATTCAAAGATGTCTCTAAAAAGACTCAAAGAAGCCCCAAAAACCTCTCCCCATATCCAACAATTCATAACCTCCATGACAAAGTCTTTCCACTTGGCACAAACAGTTTGCCACATCTCCAAGTTTGATGCTCCACATGTCTATCCTTTAAAAATGCACCCTAAGACACTTTATTTTTGCATTTTGAAAAATTATTTACTTTAAATGATTTACAATGTCATCACTTAAAATAAATAAATTACATTTGAATTAATGTAAAAATAAAGTGAAAGTAAATGCCTATTTTTTGCATTTTATGAATAACTTATATTAAGGTGATTTACATTAATCACTTAATAAAGTTTTTTACAAACTTAAAATTAAAATGCAAAATAAAGGCATATGAAATGCCACGTCCACCCATCAAAAGGAATAAGTCTTTTGAGAAAGAAAGAAACCTAAGGAAAAAAACCACAGCCCCCTTTGTTTGAACTTTATAGGGTATCAAAACCCTAAAAACATAAAAGATATTTGTTTACTTCATCTTTTTCTTTGGCTAAGGAAGATGAGAGCCACTGCCATGAGGGTTTGAGGAAACTTGTTATCACAGGATTTCATGGTAGACCTTTCTAGTTTCAAAGGAATTCCTTCTCTCAGATCTAACAAACAACACCTCCTTATGCCAGGGTAAGCATCGAACATTCTCTGTTGATTTTGTTTTAAGCCTTTGAAAAGAAACTCGTGGCACTCTTGCTTCTATGGCCACAACTACATGTTCATATTTCCTGTACTCCTCTATTCTTTTACTCTCTGCTAAACGTTTTGCTTCATTTGATACCGCCATTGTGAGCCTTTGTTTAGTCACGGGGCCTGAAACTCAACATCTTTGTTCTTCAAAATGAGCAGGCCGCAGCTTATCCTCCATCGACTGGAAAAGTGTCATTTATTTTGTCAATTTTTGAAAGTTTTTCAGGCCGACATGATAGAGTAGCTTAGCCACGCCTAGCGCTAGATTTTACACTTGCATTTTTGCCATTCTGAAACATCTTGGACACCATTTTTCTGAAGGTTTTGAGAGCTTTGCTCCTGGTTCTTGTCTTGGCCACCATAGGCATTTCCTGTAGGGCTTCTTCCTTGGAAAAACATGAGAAACACAGCTGCTCTGTATTCTTCCAAAATCCTTCATATCACTGGCTACAGCAAATGTATTTTCTGTTAATTTTTTCTATATTCAAACATTGTTTCTGCTGTGTGAAACCTCGAACCTCTATATTAATGCTGCATTTTGATTTTTTAAATACAATTTCTGTTGGTAATCTTTAGCATCAGCCTCTTGAAATTCTTGATGGGATAACAAAAAAAAACCTCATATCTTGACAAGAAAAAAAACCTTTACTTTGTTTTGAGTAGCTCTTTTTACATTTTCTGTGTTATCCTCAGCATTCAAGAAGGAATATTCACTTCTTAACTTTTGATGACCTAGCCTTTATGAATCTCCATTAGTAATCAACTATTCTGTTATGTTCTTAACACCTTCACTGTGTTGTCTCAAGATGAACATGTACCATGACTCCTTTTATGAAGTTGTTACTGCTACACAATTTTGATCTCGTGATTTTCACTTTTCTTAAAGACCTCAATGAGTTGGGCTCTACCCTTGTGGGAGCCACATTTTACTCTACTCATTCTGATTTAAGTTATAGCTGCACCTGTAGCTGCACATGAAACAAACAGATTAGAAACAAAATATTTCCAAGATGTATGATCATTTCCTTCTCTCTTTTCGCTTGTCAGGAGTGACTTTTAGCTTGCTTGATACATGCAAAAGACAATCTACACATTAGTGGGTGGATATGTATGTAGGATTAGAGACTGTTTATTGCTTAGAGCTTAGCTCTAACCATTACAATTCCTTCAGATGCAGGATATGAAGACTGAAAGCTGCAAAGGACATAAAACAAGCAAACTAGAGCTAAAGATCTCACAGACGGGAGACCCAAACCAGCCATCAGGCAATAATCGGTCTCCCCTCCTATATATGTATCTTATATTTCTTTTCAATCCATTCTTGTGTAATCTACATTCTATGCATATGAGACAAGCTAAATCTCACAGCTTGTGTGAGATGGACTTTAACTTTGAATCAATAAAGACTTCTTTTCAGCAATTTTGTGTAAATCTTTTCAATACTGTATACATTTGTATAAATGCAACAGTCCATTACTGAAAATAAAAGTTTCTTGAACCTTATGTTTATACACCTGAATGCAATGTAGGGAAGACCAAAATTAAATGCACCTCACTTTGTTTTTGTTAAAACTTTAATCAATAAGCTCGACTTGATTTGAGCTGTAAGTGAAAAATGGGTAACATTTATGGCGACCTCTGCTAGATGTTTGCCTGCTAAACGTTTGACCAGTTGCCTTTGCTATTCATTGGGCATGGAGTCTAAAAATTATGCATTCCTAGGACCTAAGGAAAACAGGAAAACTACCTAGGAAAGAAAACAAACCAATGTGCTTGGACAACACTTAGGGAAAACTAAAATAGTATGCTGATGCATTTATTATAAGCATTAAAACCTAACCTAATATATACAAGACAAGACTAATTGATCATACCTCAAAACAATGTTTGAGGTGTATACTATTGATTGGTATTGGTAGCACACTCCCTTCCAGATTTGATAATTGATACGCATTGTGCTCCTTGCATTCTTTAATCATGAATGGTCCACTCCACATATGATCAAATTTTGAATGATGACCAGGTCTGCTTTTGAGCACATCCCATCATAAAACCAGGTCCCCTTCCTTGAACAGCTTTGGAGTTTCCCTCTTATCAAAAAACCTTTTTGTTTGCAGCTTATGATACCCCATCTGTTGCATCACTTTACTCTTGGTTTCTTCTAACTCCATCAACTGAGAATACCTGATTCCCATAGGTTCTCCTTCTTCAAATAACATCAGTTGACTTTCCATATCTAGCGTAGGTAATTTTGTAGAGATAGGTAACTGTGCCTCTTTTCCATATACTAGAACATAGGGTGAATTCCCAATAGCTTGCTTTGGTGTCATCTGATCAACCCACAATGCAGTTTTTAGTTTAGAGTGCCAATCCCTTTGACTGTCCTGTAATGTTCATTTGATTATTCTGATTAGGTTCTTATTTGAGGATTATGCTAACCCATTACCCTGAGGGTAGTAGTTAGAAGAAGTATTCAGGTATATTCCATTTTTCAAAGCCCAATCAGCAACCCTTAAACCAACGAATGCCAATGCGTTATCTAAAATAAAAGAATCTGGTATACCAAACCTAGGAACAATATCTTCATAAAAGTTTAAGACAGCAGTCTCATTAGCTTCTTTCAAGGCAATTGCTTCTGTCCTTCTTGTGAAATAGTTGGTTTCCGTCAAAATCCACTTATGTCTAGCACTAGAGGGTGGATGCATGGCGCCTATGAAGTCAACTCCCCATCTCATAAAGGGTTGTTCCACTTGAACTAGACGTAGGGGCATTGCTAGTAATCTCTCTTTCCCTGCAAACATGGCGCACTTGACACACTTTCTAGTCCATGCATGAGATTCCCTAAACAATGTAGGCTAGTAATAACCAGCCCGCATCACTTTCCATGCAGTAGTTCTAGCTGAAAAATGACCTCCAATGAAACCATCATGAAACTCAGAAAGGATTTTATCCACCTAATTCCCATCAATACATCTTAAAAGCACTCCATTATGATCTTTTCTAAATAACATATCTTCTATTAACACATAAGAAACAGACTGCAGCCTATAGTATCTTCTCTTTGCCTTATCTAGACCAGCTAGGCATTCACTAGTTCTAAGGAAATGAGCCATATCTTTTGACCAGCTTGCCGTGTTATCACCAATTTCTAGCATTTGTAACACCAAAACTGCCTCTGCTTGTTTTTCAGCCTTTAAAGCTTCTTCACCACTCAGCTTCTCACAAATCCCCTTACCCCTGACTAATTTAGTCACTTGAATTTTGACATCATACTCCATTACCTTTGTTATCCAGCCAGCCCGCTTTTCATTCAAGTCCTTACTTAATAAGAATTCCTTAACACTTGGATGAACTACTCGCAAAAACACCTTATTATATGACAGCAAGTGTCTGAATTTTTTAAGACTTTTAATAACAAGAAGTACATGTCTTTCGACAAAACTATACCTTTGTTCGTAGTCTTCAAGGCCTTTACTAAAAAAGGTGATTGGTTGTTCCAGTCCTTTTAAGTTCTATTGTACTAGCATAGCAGAAATGACTTCAAGTCCTCCATATGCGTAAAGAATAAAATCCCTACTAAAATTAGGATTTACCAATACAGGGGCTGCTGCTAGAGCTTCCTTAATGTCCTGAAAACTATTTTTTGCCTCTTTAGTCCAAGTAAAAACAACGTTTTTCTTGACCATATATGTTAGTGGCTTAAGCAATGCTGCAATGTCAGGCAGAAATCTTCTAACAAAATTAATCCGGCCAATGAAACTCTGAAGCCCTTTCTTATGTTGAGGTAAGGGCAATTCCAAAATTGTTGCGACCCATTCAGGGTCTACTGTGATCCCTTCTTTTGATACCACATAACCAAGTAGCTTACGCTCATGGACAGAAAAAATACACTTCTTGGGATTCAATGAAATACCAAACTCCCAGCAGCGCTCAAAAATCTGCTTTAGATGGTCAATATGATCTATCACCTTCTTGGAGTAGACGGTAATATCATCAAGGTATACCAAAACAAACTTGTACATTAAATTGTTGAAGGCCATTTCCATTGCCTTCTGAAATTTTGCTCCTGCGTTAGACAATCCAAATGGCATTCTTTTGTATGCCATTGTACCCCATTTTGTAGTAAATGTTGTCTTGAATTGGTCGTCTCCCTTCACCAAAATCTGGTTATATCCAGAATATCCGTCCAGCAAGGAAAATCGTTCAGCTCCTGATACATGTTGCAAAATTTGTTCCATTGATGGGAGAGGATGCCTATCTTTCAGCGAGACTCTATTCAAGTCTCTAAAATCCACACACAGCCTTAACTCTCCATTCTTCTTTCTTATAGGAACTAGATTCGCAACCCAACTGGTGTGTTTAATGGGAAAAATTATTTTGCTCTCTATCAGCCTAAAAACCTCCTTTTGCATTAATGGCTCCAATCTGGGATTGACTGGCCTTTGTTTTTGTCTAACAGGCTTGGTTGTTGGCTCTAGCTCTATGGTATGTTGTGCGAGCTGTGGGTCAAAACCTTTTAAATCTCTATATTCCCATGCAAAGATATCGCTGAACTCTTGGAATAGATGAAGAAAAAATTGTTTCTCATCAGCAAAATTTACTTTACCAATTTTAAGGTTTTTTCCAGGTGCAATCTCCAAATCTTCATATTGATTCTGTTGTACCAGCAAGTTAGCTTTACCTATTTTAACTTGGTCATCTGAATTGAAAACACTTTCCAAAGTGACTAATCCCTTAGGCAACTTATTATTCTTCAATTGCAACACTTGATCCCCAAATTGCTCTTTATATCTCTGTTGATTTGAACTGGCAAAAACATCCTCTTCAAACAAGAACTACAAAATCTGTTCATCATTTTTGAAAACTTGCCAATTAACATTGTTGTTAGGTATTAAAGGTCTGATAACAATCTTAATGTGTTGCTGGTCACAACCTATTTTAATGTTGTTTGGAATATCGTACTGAGCTCCCACAGCTACTAACCTATCTGCATGCTGGTTTTTATGTCTTGGGATGGCAAGTATATTAAAAGCATCAAAGTCCTCAAGGAGATCCCAAACTCTGTGTCTATAAGACTTGAGAACATCATTTTTAACAGCATTCAAGCCCCAGACTTGATTTACTACCAACTCACTGTCACCATACACCTTCAAACACTTGATACCACGCTTCCTTGCCCATTCCAAACCTTGAATAAGGCCTTCGTACTCTACTGTGTTATTTGTACATGAGAAACTGAACCTGAAAGTGACATAATACTTTTCACCTTTAGGCAAAACCGACATTGCGCCTCCACCAGCCCCTTGTTTTCTCCTTGAACTGTCAAAAAACATATGCCAAACTTCATTCTACTGTTCAAAATCAGCCTCTGTCAATTTCACCAAATTTGGCATAACTAAACTAGCCTCTTGAAACATGTAGTTACCCATACCAAAATCTAACACTAAATCACTTCCAGTGTGATGAGTACTACTTTCAGCCCATTCATCTAAAAGGATATCAGGAATTCCAGCAGTGGACGTATGTGAAACAGGAGCAGCATGATCATCTTGGTCAAAAATGACACAATTTGCATTCATCATACTAGGTGTATAAGGTTCGATGATATCCTTTGCAAGTAATTCAAACTTTATGTTTACTTTTGTTCCATACCTTGTGCAGAAAATTATGTGAGACCAATCGGATGAGAGATAACCTCCTATCTTGGCTATAAATTCTCTTGATAAGCAAAGGCCAAAATAGGGAGGCAAATCTATTACATATGTGTCTTATGGAATAGAGAAAGTAGGGCAGGCATGTAAGGTCAGACTAGCATTTTTTATGAGGCCTATTGAGTTGACAGATGTACCTGTTACCCATTTTTCACCTATGGGCTCAATCAGACAGGGTAACCCATGTTTTTAGGGGTTCTCAAAGACCAAATGGAGGGACACTTGCATCAGGATCACTTTTTTTTAACTTGTTTGCTTCTTGTGTAGATGTAGGGGATAATGATGTTTTAATTCGGCACGTGAATTAAATGCGGCTCCCAAGAGGGTTGAGCCCAACCTGTAGGTCTTTAGCTTGGGGATGGGTTTTCATTTTTATGTTTTGCCTTGTCTTGTCCCTCTTTCCTTTTACTTTTCTTCTGTCTCTTTCCTTGTTCTGTCGGGGGCAGAACCGGGTCAGAACTCGAACTCGGTTCCTATTTCTGATCTGGTTCCGACCCCGCTTCCGCCTTTTATGTTTTTGTCGGGACCCTTTTCCTTTGTTTCCATCAGAGGCAGAACCAGACCGAAACCAAACTTGGAAACTTTTCTGAAAGTTCTAGTTCCTATTTTCATTCCAGGTCCGGTTCCCATTCCTGTTTCGTGCTCGTGTGCATCTTGTTCTCTTCTTTGGCCTTACGTTTTACCATGGGGTAGTTTTTCCCTTTCTTTTCTTCCTTGTCCTTTTTTCCTCCCTTCCTTACCTTCGTTGGAGGTGGGTTCAGGTTGGAATCCAAACTTGAAACCTTGTGAAGTTTTAGTTTCGGGTTTGTTTCTGCCCCACCCCCACTTTGTTCTACCCGGGATCGGACTCAGTTTCGATCCCGCCTTTCCTTGTTTTGCCTTGTGCGTTTTCTTTCTTTTTCTCACAGGCTCGGGACCTTGTCAGAACCTGAACTTGGAACTTTTCCAGGGGTCAAGTTCCTATTTCCATTCTGGTTCCAGTTCCGGTTCCGCTCTTCTTTCCTTTTCCTAGTTTTTGATCGAGGGATATCTCCCCCTTGGTTCCCCCTTATGTTTTTCTTTCTTCTCCCTTCATGCCTCGTATGTTGCCGGGGGCGGGATCGGGTCGGAGTCCGAACTTGAACCTTGAAGAAAGTTTCAGGTCCAGATTTGGTTCCGATTCCAGTTCCGGTTCCGCTCTTTTCTTTGTTTTCCCCGTTTTCGTCCCGATCCCGATTCCGCTGGGATTCATCTGTCTTTGCTTCCACCCCCTTCCCCCCCACTTCCAGTTCCAGTTTCGTCTTTACCCGCCCCCGCCAGTTTGAAGAGTTTCAATGAAAAGGAGTGCCTTCGCCAAGAAATGAGGGCCTCGCTATGATTTCCTACCGATAGCAGAGTGGTCTTGGCGAGGTGAAATGAGTTCGCCGTAAGGTCTCCCCAATTCGATGGAGTCTTGTAGATGGCTTTTTGTGAGATTGATATAACTCTAGATGCTCGCCATAAGGTCTTGCCGACCGACGAATGTCTTGCCGAGTGAAAGTGTCATCATTATAACTTCATCTGCCCGCTATGGCATCTCCCTGACAGGTCAATGTCTCGCTGACAACAAAGGGTTTTCGCCAAGAGTCTTGTCAAATGAAGGGTTCACCGAAGGGAAAAGAAGTCCAAGAAGTCTCGGCGAATGAGAGTGGTCCCAGCGAGGAGAAGTGATATCGGCATGACTAATAAAGCCCACCGTGACCTCTCACCGATGAATGTTTCTCTTGCCAAAGTGAAATAAAGTAAGTCCTCACCAAAGCAAGGTGCCTTTGGCACAACCTCTTGCTGATAAAGCGATGTCCTACCGACAGGGAACCAACCAAAGTCTCCCCGACCTAAGGAAGTCTCGCCGACTCTGGAGCATAACAATAGGATAATGAAGTTTCGATGAGAAGTCTCTCCGACCGCCAGATGTCTCCCCAAAACAATGTGGCGCTCGGTACAAGGAATGAAGATCGGCGAGATTTCTCGTCGACAGAAAGAAGGGGCCTCGCCAAGGGTTGAAGCCATCGCCATGAGGTCCTAGCAACTTATGGGAGTCTTACTGATAGCAGTCACCTTGCCCACAGAAATAAACATCAGTCTAACTTCCGCAATTCGGTGAGAAGTCCCGTTGATAGTCCTAAGTTACGCTAATAGCTGCAAGGGTGATTAGTTAGTAATGGCATTGAATCTAATGGATAGATCTGATGCTTCTTCTCAAAAGGGAGGTAACCGTGAGCCACTATAGCAGTTGGAGATGACAGCTGGAGGAGCAAGGGGACATTAATGACCCTGTCGCAAAGCATTCAAGGTGACTCTAACGAAGTCTTAATGGTGGACTTGAAGGCTGTAAAAGATCTGAAGGCCATGCCCAGGGATGAGCTTTCACTGACATGAGCAGGGGATGCACATTAAATGCTTCATTGACTTTGTTCCAAAACATGTCTAGGGTCGACATGTCCAGGGCCGACTCATTTTGGAAACCCTAATGTAGGGGGCCAACCTTTGGTTGTATATATGGCATTTTTTCCTTTTTGTAAGGGAGTTCTTAGTTAGGAGACTGCCGAAAGAGCACTATTCAGACTCTGTAACTCATTATTTTTTATGAATACTATGGATCTGTAACACAGACACTCCTTATTTTTCTCAATAGAAAGTTATTTACTTCACAGTTTTTCTTTGTTGTTTAGTAACTGGTTGTGAGTTACATGATTAAATTCTGTGTGATCCCTTTATTTGATCAAATTCCTTCAGTGTTGAATGCAAAGGATATTATGTCACAAATTTAGTTTATGTTAGTGATCTCTTTCTTTTGCATATTATATCTGTGAAAACATCTCGTTTTCCTTGTGCTAAGCATTAGAACAGTCGGAACCTTACATAGACTCATTTTTGTGAACATAAATCTCTGTATTGTGAGATTGTTTAACTCTATTGAGATTTTCTGTGAGTTTTCTGCAGTATTTTCATATGTTTATCTTTGGTGTATCACCTGTTAGTGATAGGTTTTGGATTCAAGTACATCTTTCTTACTCTTTTCCTTTATCATTCTTCAATTTTTCCCAAGATATTTTAAGGGGAACCAGCCCATAATCTGGAGGTTCACTTCATTCCTAGGTCACCCACAACCTCGAAGTGTTCCCATGTGTCAATAGGTTGCTACAGTTGATAGCTTAGCAAGGGTGTAAACTTTATTTGACAACAGTTTTTGGCACGCCTAGTGGGACTGAGAGTTGTTTTCAGTCTCAAATCAAAATTATTATATTGTTGTTTGGTATGTGCAGCAGAAATTGAAGTCTTTTAGAGACAAATTTAGCATACTTGGTGACTCCGAGCTCAGGTTTAGCAGTTCCAGCGTATTACTGCTCATGAGAAGAGTGCAGACTAGGAGTAATTCATCCGTTTTTTAGTATTTGCAGTTGTCCCCGCCTAGAAGGATGGGGAGAGAAATCCAAAAGGTTCAGAAGATAGTTATTTACTTCAGGAGGTCTAAGTCGCATCCTACTATTGGAAGACATACTGTTGTTCCTATTATTACTAAGAGCATCCCAGCAACAATGATTCCAGCAGTGACAAACCAGCCATTTGTTGCCTTTAACCAAGGTAGCCCACTAAATCTAACTCAGCATGATGACATTCCAATTGCTGCCTTAAGAGGGTTGCCATATTTTTATGGGGAGGATCATACCACCCCAACATAGCACATAAAAGATGTTTCCAACCTGTGTGTTGTTCACCATGTGACTGAAGAAAATGTTGCACTCAGATTGCTGGCGGCGTCCTTCAAGGAAAAAGTCTTACAGTGGTTCAGAGGTCTACCTGTCAACTCCATAACCACATGGGATGAGTTAGGCAGCCAGTTGTGCAAGTTTTTTGATGATAAATCAGACCACTTGTCATTGGTGGAGTAGCTGTCTACGATCAAAAGAGCTCCACATGAAGATATGTCTGATTTCAATCACCGTTTCCAAAGGACGTGGGATAGAATCCCACAAACGGTTAGACCTACTGCTAATCATGCATTTTTATACTATTTAAGAGCTTTAAATAGTGATATTTCTATAATGATTCAATCAATGGGAGGTGATACACTTCCTGAGGCATATGGGGTAGCTGTTAGAGCTGAAAACAGCCTCATACAGGCTAGTAAAATTGCCCCAAGACCACCTATGCCAATATTTCCTGCTCCTCAGCCTCCAATCCCTATGCAAGTTCCTCCTTTGGCTGTCATTCCAAGTGCACCCGCATTACTAGCACCTGATACCCAGCCTAATGGTCAATCAAACACATTTCTAGTTCAGTCTAATGAACTGCAAGAGATTAAAGGCCTTTTGACAACCTTTGGCAATGAGATGGTTAATCTAAGAAAACAGCAAAATCAAGGTTTTAAGTCGTATCAGCCCTCATTCTAGTCTAATTACCAGCAAAGTCAAACTGGTAGACCATCTTATCAGCCTTATAATCAAGGCCAAAAGTCTGCTCCTAACTAAACAACACGTCAAGCTTATGACTTCAACACCGCAAGCACTTCCAAAGAGCTTGCACCTGTCCAAAACAATTTAGTTCAAGATTATGAGTGGTGCTTCCCATGTAATCAACCCCATAATCAAAGTAGCTGTGTAAATGGGATGCTTAACCAAGCCTTGATGGTTCAAAACAATAATGTGCCTATAACAACTGAAGTACAATAGCAAGAGTAATAGACACATGAGTCTACATTCCTAAATTGGCAAGGGGAAGAATTTTGTGGAGTGGTCCACTCTGATTCTTCAATTGCAGACAATACACGCAGCAAGAAGAGGGCAATAGATGAGGGACATCAACCTAATACAATTCAAACTCAATCAAAACAAGGCCCAGACTAGGATCAAAGTGCCCCTGACTCATCAAAAGCTGACCAGATCTGGATCCTACCAAGGGGCCAGCCTTTGGTAGTCAACCAACAGTCTGATTCATCAGCCCAGGCTCCTTCAGTGAAAGGTAATGTTATTCCCCCTAAAAGTCAAGTTAAACCTGTTACATCTTTCAATATACTGGAGCATATGAAGAAAATTAATGTACCCATGTCAATATGGGATTCTCTGAGTATTCTGGGTCAAAAGGACCTACTTCAATCCGCCTTATCAGGTTTAAGTGTCTCAGATGAGCCTAGTGTAGAAAAGGAGAAGGTTGTGTTGGCTAACGTTACAGTTGGTAATAAAGAACAACAAGCTGCTAAGGCCAAGCCACCTCCTTTTTATTTATCATTAATCATAGGAGATCATCTGGTTCACAACTGTATGATTGACTCAGGGGCTAATAGTTTAGTTATGCCCAAACAAATCACCGATAAGTTGGGAATTGAGTATGAGCCACTAGAAAAGGGGGTAGTGCAATTGGATGGTACTACCGTGAACACAGTAGGGGTCATTAAAAATTTGAGCTTAACTCTACATGCATGTCCCAATTTTGCAATAACACAAGATATATACATTATCGAGTTGCCCCCGTACTTCACCCTTTGTTTATCCAAGGATTTTATGGCCAAGATAGGTGGTTACCTATCCTCTGATTGGTCTCACATGCTATTCAGAACTAGATATGGCACTAGAGCTACTATTGAATCAAAACCCATAGCCAATGTTCATGTTGAGCCTTACAATCCTTCCCCTATCAATGCCAACTTGGTTACGAATGAACAAGTGGAGCAGCCTGTGGTTCAAGAGGCCGAGATTCAAATAGAAAGAACATCAGATGTTCTTCCTAAAGAGTGGTCACCTCAAGCTCATGAGGCGGATACGGGCAAGCAGTTGGAGGAGGTTGACATCAGTGTTTATATGATGCATGAGACTGACTCTTTTGTGCCTAATATTAAAAAGAGTAAGGAACAACATGGTGAGCAGCATGGAAATGATTTATGGGAGCTATATTTTGATGGCTCAAGAAGTAGAGTAGGTACTGGTGGTGGATGTATGCTGGTATCACCAGAAGGACAGAAGTACTATCAAGCTTTCAGATTCTGTTTTAGCTGCTCTAGCAATGCTGCTGAATATGAAGCTCTAGTCCAAGGTTTGGAGTGGGCAAGACAAAGAGGTATCCGTTGTTTAAAAGTTTGTGGTGACAGCAGGTTGGTCGTCAATCAGGTGAGAAAGTTGAATGTTGTTAAAAATGATATGCTCAGGTCTTATAGGAATAGGGTATGGGACCTCTTAGAGAGATTTGAGGCATTTAATCTGATTTCCATTCCTAGAGCTCAAAATAAACATGTTCATAGATTAGCTGCTGTGGGAGCCGAACATGATATTCCAAAGGAGATTTGCAGTGATAAAGCTAACCAGCATATCAAGATTATAGTTAGGCATGTCGTGCCTGATAATGACATGCACTGGAAAGTCTTTGATAGTGACCAGCAGATTGTCAGCTTTTTGAGAGAAGAAGCCGAATTCTCACATACCAATCAGGAAAAATTACAACGCCAGTATAGTGACAAGATTATTCAGCTAAAAAACAAGTTGCCCAAGGGCCTGGTCACTTTAGAATTGGTTTTTAATATTGATGATGAAGCTAGAAAGCCTAAGGGGAGTATTCAAGTTCAGCAAGATCACTACGAAGAGGTTGAAGTCTTCAAAGAAAGGCTTCTTAAGTTAGGCAAGGTATGTACAACTGAAGAGAAGCATGTTTTTATTCAGCTTTGTCAAGAATTTAATGATATCTTTGCCTGGCAATATAGTGATTTAAAAGGATTTAATCCCCAGCTTGCTCAACATACCATTGAACTTGAGCCTAATGTCAAACCGGTCAGGCAAAAGCAGAGGCCCTTGAATCCTAAGTTAGAACCTTTGATGAAAAAGGAGCTAGATAAGTTGATTGAAAGCAGCATCATTTTCCCCATCAAGCATACCTCATGGGTTTCAAACCTAGTGCCAGTAAGAAAGAAAAACGGTGAAATAAGACTCTGTGTAGATTTTCGTGATTTAAATAGGGCCTCCTTAAAAGACCATCATCCTCTACCTTCTATGGAGCAGATACTTCAGGTAGTCTCAGGGTCTGAAAGGTTTTCTTTATTAGATGGCTATTCTGGTTACAACTAGATATTGGTGAAAAGAGAAGATTAGTACAAAACAGCCTTCACCACAAAATGAGGAACCATGGCCTACCTGAAAATGCCCTTTGGTTTATCTAATGCCGGGGCAACCTTTCAAAAGGCCATGGATATGACCTTTCAGGGTTTAATGTACAAGATAGTCTTAGTCTATCTTGATGATATCACTATTTTTTCTAAGGAGGCTAAGGATCATCTGAAGCATTTGAGGTGGATTTTTGAAAAGTGCAGGGAATTTGGGATATCACTTAATCCCAAAAAATGTGTGTTTGTTGTTCATGAAGGAAGATTGCTTGGTTATGTGGTATCTAAACATGGTATTACTATTGACCCTAAAAGAATAAGTGTCATCTTAGCTCTTTCCTTACCAACGCATAAAAAAGGTCTGTGGAGTTTTATTGGTAGGATTAACTTTGTTAGGAGGTTTATCCCTGACATTGCTGATTTGTTAAGTCCACTAACTCACATGCTGAGAAAGAATGTACCTTTCAGCTGGACTAAGGATAGAAAAGGAATTTTTGAGCTTATAAAAGAAGCATTGGCAACCGCACCTACACTTCTGAATCCTGACTTTTCTAAGGATTTTATTTTATATGCCTATGGAAATATTGATTCACTTTTAGCTATACTCGTGCAGCGAAATAATGAAGGATCTGAACAGCCCCTGACGTTCTTCAGTCAGGGACTCAAAGATTACGAGCTCAAGTACACTTTTGTAGAAAGACATGTTCTTGTTGTCATAAGAAGTTTAAAGAAGTTTAGGCACATGCTCTCCAATAACAAGATTATACTAATGGTTGCTCATCCCAGTGTGAAGGAATTTCTATTAAACAAAGATTTGAGTGATAGAAGAGCCGGTTGGGTCACCAAGGTGATGGAGTATGACCTTGAAATAAAGGTTACCAAACTAATCAGAGGGAGAGGTCTCTGCGAACAACTTACTAAAGACAACAATGGCAGTATAACGGAAGAGGAAATTTATGTTTTAGCATTCCAAGATGGACAACAAACTTCCATACATGCTCCTACTGGTTGGATCACAGAAATGATGCATTTTTTATTGACTGGTGAGTGCCCTCCTAATCAAACTAGAGCTAGAAGGTATTACCGGCTGCAGTCCATACCTTATGTTCTTTTAAAAGGTTTTTTGTTTAAGAGAGATTTTCATGGTGTCCTATTAAGGTGTATTGAAGCTTATCAGGTTGATAGAGTATTGTATGAATTCCATCAAGGATCAGCTGGCAGACACTTTTCTCCAAGAGCCACGAATCTTAAAATAATGAAAGGAGGCTATTACTGGCCTACCTTATTCAAAGATGCTCATGCATGGTTAAGAAGGTGCAAAGAGTGTGCTATGTTTGCTGGAAAAGAGAGGTTGGAAGCCCTCCCGCTGCAACCGGTTCAGGTTGATCAACCCTTCATGAAATGGGGTTTGAATTTTATTGGGGTTATAAACCCGCCATCAAGTACAAGCCACAAATGGATACTCACAGCCACTGATTATTTCTCAAAATGGACTGAAGCTGTGGCACTCAAAGAAGCTAATGAATCTGTTGTCCTAAATTTTTACGAAGAACTGGTACTAGATTTGGTGTCCCAGATTCTATTGTATCAGACAATGCCCTGGCTTTTGTGAGTGTTAAAATCTCTGACTGGGCTGTCAAAAATGGCATATTTCTGAGTACATCCTCTAATTATTATCCACAGGGCAATGGACAGGCTGAGTCCATTAACAAGAACCTCCTAAGGATCATTAAAAGAACTATGGAGAGCAATCAAAAGGCCTGGCACACCAAGTTAAAGTCAGCTTTGTGGGCGGATAGGATTACGTCAAAAATATCTACAGGACTTTCTCCATACATGTTAGTGAATGGAAAAGAGGCGAGGCTGCCCATTTCAGTTGAACTCCCAACCCTTGATCTAGTAAATCAGCTTGATATAATTGAAGAGGAGCCTATGACAGCAAGGTTGGCTCAGTTGGTTGAGCTTGAATAACTCAAAGCTGAAGCAGTGAAAAGGATTGAGCAATATTAGGCTCAAGTGAAAAAGTCATTCGATAAAAAGGCAACTCCCAGAGTGTTCCAAGAAGGTGAGATAGTGCTAAAGTGGGATGAATTTAAAAGTAGGCCCGGAAGGCACTCCAAATTTGATGCACTTTGGACTGGCCCATATATCATTACCAAGGAGAAGTAGCATAATGCTTTCCAGCTATCCAAGTTGGATGGTGTAGTGGAGCCAATCCTAGTAAATGGGATTCACCTCAAACATTGCTTCTGAGGTAAGTACTTAAATCTGTACATAACTATTAGAGTTCTAGAAAATAGTTGTTTTTTCACTTCCTAAGTGTTGTTCCAGCACAGTAAATAGTTTATTTTAGTTTTCCTTGTTTTCAATAAGTTTCCAAGTGTTTTGTGAGTCTCAAGTGAGTTACAATCGTGCTCAAGGCTGCTCCAAGTCTGTTCCTGAGTTTCCCAATAACTCCATGCCCAATGGATAAGCTAGACTACTGGTCTTCATGTTTAGCAAGCAAACATCCAGCAGAGGTCGCCAAAAATGTTACCCATTTTTCACCTATGGGCTCAATCAGGCAGGGTAACCCATGCTTTCAAGGGTTCTCAAAGACCAAATGGAGGGACACTTGCATCAGGATCACTTTTTTTTAACTTGTTTGCTTCTTGTGTAGATGTAGGGGATAATGATATTTTAATTCGTCACATGGATTAAATACGGCTCTCAAGAGGGTTGAGCCCAGCGTGCAGGTCTTCAGCTTGGGGGTGGGTTTTCATTTTTATGTTTTGCCTTGTCTTTTCCCTCTTTCCTTTTGCTTTTCTTCTGTCTCTTTCCTTGTTCTGTCGGGGGCGGAACCGGGTTGAAACTCGAACTCGGTTCATGTTTCTTATCCGGTTCCGGCCCCGCTTTCACCTTTTCTATTTTTTTCTGGCCCCTTTTCCTTTGTTTCCGTCGGAGGCGGAACCGGACCGAAACCAAACTTGGAAACTTTTCTGAAAGTTCCAGTTCTTGTTTTCATTCTGGGTCCGGTTCCCATTCCCGTTCCACGCTCATGTGTGTCTTGTTCTCTTCTTTGGCCTTACGTTTTACCGTGGGGTAGTTTTTCCCTTTCTTTTCTTCCTTGTCCTTTTTTCCTCCCTTCCTTGCCTTCGTAGGAGGCGGGTTCGGGTCAGAATCCGAAGTTGAAACCTTGTGAAGTTTCAGTTTCGGGTTTGTTTCTGCCCCACCCCCGCTTTGTTCTGCCCGGGATCAGACTCAGTTCTGATCCCGCCTTTCCTTGTTTTTCCTTGTGCATTTTCTTTCTTTTTCTCGCGGGCTCAGGACCTAGTCAGAACCTAAACTTGGAAATTTTCCAGGGATCAGGTTCCTGTTACCGTTCCGGTTCCAGTTTCGGTTCCGCTCTTCTTTCTTTTTCCTGGTTTTTGATCGAGGGATGTCTCCCCCTTGGTTCCCCCTTATGTTTTTCTTTCTTCTCCCTTCGTGCCTCGTATGTTGCTGGGGGCGGGATCGGGTCAGAGTCCAAACCTGAACCTTGAAGAAAGTTTCAGGTCTAGATTTGGTTCCAGTTCTGCTCTTTTCTTTGTTTTCCCCATTTTGGTCCCGATCTCAGTTCTGCCGAGATTCATCTGTCTTTGCTTCCGCCCCCTTCCCCCGCTTCTAGTTTCGGTTTCATCTTGACCCTGCCCCCGCCAGTTTGAAGAGTCTCAGTGAAAAGGAGTGCCTTCGCCAAGAAATGAGGGCCTCGCTATGATGTCCTACCGATAGCAGAGTGGTCTTGGCGAGGTGAAAGGAGTTTGCCATAAGGTCTCCCCGATCCGATGGAGTCTTGTCGATGGCTTTTTGTGAGATTGATATAGCTCTGGATGCTCGCCATAAGGTCTTGCCGACTGACGGATGTCTTGTCGAGTGAAAGTGTCATTTTTATAACTTCATCCACCTGCTATGATGTCTCCCCGACAGGCCAATGTCTCACCGACAACAAAGGGTTTTCGCCAAGAGTCTTGCTGAATGAAGGGTTTGCCGAAGGGAAAAGAAGTCCAAGAAGTCTCAGCAAATGAGAGTGGTCTCGGCGATGAAAAGTGATATCAGCATGACTAATAAAGCCCACTGTGACCTCTCACCGATGAATGTTTCTCTTGCTGAAGTGAAATAAAGTAAGCCTTCGCCAAAGCAAGGTGCCTTCGGCACAACCTCTTGTCGATAAAGTGATGTCCTACTGACAAGGAACCAACCAAAGTCTCCCCGACCCAAGGAAATCTCGCCGACTCTGGAGCATAGCGATACGATAATGAAGTTTCGGTGAGAAGTCTCTCCGACCGCTGGATGTCTCCCTGAAGCAATGTGGCACTCGGTATAAGGAATGAAGATCAACGAGATGTCTCACCAACAAAAAGAAGGGGCCTCACCAAGAGTTGAAGCCATCGCCATGAGGTCCCAGTGACTTACGGGAGTCTTTCCAATAGCGGTCACCTTTCCCACAGAAATGAACATCGGTCTAACTTTTGCAGTTCAATCAGAAGTCCTGCCGACAGTCCTAAGTTACACTAATAGCTGCAAGGGTGATCAATCAGTAATGGCACTGAATCTAATGGATAGATTTGATGTTGATTATCGAAGGGGAGGTAGCCATGAGTCACTATAGTAGCTGGAGATGACGGTTGGAGGAGCAAGGGGACATTAATGACCCTATCGCAAAGCATTCAAGGTGACTCTGACGAAGTCTTAATGGCAGACTCGAAGGCTACAAGATAACAATGACGACTGTAAAAGATCTGAGGGCCATGCCCAGGGACGAGCTTTCACCGACATGAGCAGGGGATGCACATTAAATGCTTCATTGACTTTGTTCCAAAACGTGTCTAGGGCTGACTCATTTTGGAAACCCTAATGTAGGGGGCCAACCTTTGGTTGTATATATGGCATTTTTCCCTTTTTGTAAGGGAGTTCTTAGTTAGGAGACTGTCGAAAGAGCACTATTCAGACTCTATAACTCATTATTTTTTATGAATACTACAGATCTGTAACACAGACACTCCTTATTTTTCTCAATAGAAAGTTATTTCCTTCACAGTTTTTCTTTGTTGTTTAGTAACTGGTTGTGAGTTACATGATTAAATTCTGTGTGATCCATTTATTTGATCAAATTCCTTCAGTGCTGAATGCAAAGGATATTATGTCACAAATTTAGTTTATGTTAGTGATCTCTTTCTTTTGCATATTATATCTATGAAAACATCTTGTTTTCCTTGTGCTAAGCATTAGAACAGTCGGAACCTTACATAGACTCATTTTTGTGAACATAAATCTTTGTATTGTGAGATTGTTTAACTCTATTGAGATTTTCTATGAGTTTTTTGCAATATTGTCATATGTTTATCTTTGGTGTATCACCTATTAGTGATAGGTTTTGGATTCAAGTACATCTTTCTTACTCTTTTCCTTTATCATTCTTCAATTTTTCCCAAGATATCTTAAGGGGAACCAGCCCATAATCTGGAGGTTCACTTCATTCCCGGGTCACCCACAACCTCGAAGTGTTCCCATGTGTCAATAGGTTGCTACAGTTGATAGCTTAGCAAGGGTGCAAACTTTATTTGACAACAGTACCATCTAATTGGACTACTCCCTTTTCTATAGGCTCATATTTTAATTCTAACTGATCAGCTACCCTTTTTGGCATTACAAAACAAGTTGCCCCGCTATCAACCATACAATTATGTACCAAGTTCTTTCCAATGACTAAGGAAACATAGAATGGAGGAGGTCTCACATCCTTACCTTGAATTGTGACATTTGGCTTGTTGTCCATCACTTTTACTTGATCAACATTTGTCATGACTATCTACTCATGATCACCAGCTGCATGTTCTTGCGCATCTTCACCACTCAATGCTTTCTTTAACATTTCAGCTTGTCTGGGAATGGATAAAGAATCCCACATAGTCATTGATACATTCATTCTTTTCATACTGTCCATGATGTTGTAGGGCATAGTTGAATGCACCTTCTGGTGTATCTTAGCAACAGTCGGATCTATTTCTTTGTGAGGCTGATTGTTGGTTGGCTGATTTGAAGACTTTTGTGGGATATCCAATTTTTTTTTTGAATGATGGTCCCGCAGTTGCAGGTTCTTTATCTTTACTAGCTGTCTGATCTGCTTCTAGATCCCTTTTCTTTGTTTGGGTGATGACAATTGTTGGATTACCATTCACGCCACAAAACTCTTCACCCTGCCAATTTAGGAATGCGGTCTCATTGGGATATGCATCCTGTTGCTGATCAGGTACATCAGTAGATGTATTTGGTTGTGAGCTTGCGGCATTTTGAACCATAAGTGCTTGATGGATAACACCGTTGGAACATGTAGCTTGATTGTGAGGTTGGTTGCATGGAAAGCACCACTCACAATCTGTTGCTAAATTATTTTGAGTAGGTACAATATCCTTGACAGGATTAACAACATTGAGAGGTGTTGGATTATAATGTATATATGGCCTTTGATTGACATTTTTTCTATTTCTAGCATTATATCCCTGATAATTTTGTCTATTTTGGAACTGACCTTGATTTTTTTACTATTAACCTTGATTTTCTTGCTAGTATCCTTGATTTGCAACTACATTATGTGCTTGAAATGGTTGTCTTGGCTGGTACTGCTATTTTTTTAAGTTTACCAGCTCATTTCCAAAAGTTTGCATCAAACTTTCAATCTTCTGTTGGCTGTTCTTTATTTCTTGTAGCTCCTGTGAAGGACCTGTGACTATCGTTATTTGGCCAGAAACAACCAGCAGTGGATTGAAAGGCAGGACCTGTAAAGGCATATTAGGCTGTATATTTGGAAAAATTGGCATCAGAGGCCTAGGAGTAATCTTACCAGCCTGTCTAAGGCTATTCTCTGCCCTTACTACTATTGCAAATGCTTGAGGTAATGAAGTACCTCCCATAGACTGAATCATGACTGATATATCACTGTTCAAACTTTTTAGATAGTACAAGAAGGCATGATCAGCACTTGGCCTTATGGCAGTAGGTATTCTACTCCTTGTTTTCTAAAAATGCATGTTGAAGTCTGTCATTTGTTCTTGTGGAACCCTTTTGATAGTTGTTAGCTGTTCAACAAGTGATAAATAATCAGATTTATCTTCAAAAAAGTGAAAATGTCACCCAGTTGATCCCATGTTCTGGTTGAAGCTACAGGAAAACTTCTAAACCATTCTAATTTTCTTCCTTTAAATGAAGTTGCCAATAATCTGACTGCTACATTCTCTTGTGTCACATGATGAACATTACAGAGGGACGCTATATCTCTGACATGTTCAAAGGCTGTAGTTTGACCGTCTCCAGTAAAATTTGGTAATCCTTTGAGGGCTACCAAAGGAATATTATCATGTTGTGCAAGATTTAATGGACTCCCTTGATTGAAGGGTACGAACGTAAAAGCTCTTGGTGCCACCATTAATGGTGGCTAAAAATGAAATTGTTGTTGTACTAGAACTATTGTTGTATCAATGAAATCAATGGAAGCCTCTAGTTCAACAGGCTCAGTTCATATAGTAGGACTTGCTAAATGCCTGATACTATTTTCTCTTGAATGATTTCTCCTTCAATAAACTCTAATATCAGGCTATGACCACTGTGTCCTCTTGTCTGGCTTTGTTCTAACAAGAGTTCTTCCACGTCTTTGTGTTGTCTCCAATTGAAGATATTCAAATGTATTGGAGCTTCTAGTATGTATTTTTCTCATGAACAACACTGATCTGCACTTTTAAAACCCATAGAGTCGCTAGATATGCAAATTAAAAACCTTTAAACACCAACAATTTACACCTTGTTGTCTGCATATCAAAACAACAATAGTAAACTCCTTTAAAACTAAGGGAAGGGTCCCACCAGGCGTGCCAAAACTGTTAACTCCAAAAATTTCACACTTTCTCAAGCACCTAAGCACTCAAGATCTCTGGAAAACATGGGATCAGTCAAAGGCATGGGTAACCTATAACTAGACTGAACCTCCAGATTCTAGGCTGGTTCCTATTGATTTATGACGGTGAATCACTTACTAATAAGAAACTATCAATGAAACTTGTGAAGAAAAGGGATGAAAATAACTAATAACTAAGTAATGCATGAACAAAATGGTGATACACCAAAAGGTTTTTTGGGTGAAAAGTAGTATTTCCTCAAAACACAAGCTGAAACTTTTAGCAATTGATAAACTGATACAATCTTTGATACGTTGATCTACACATAAGTATTTCAAAAGAAGACCCAATATTCAAAAATATTAAAAGGAATCTAATCATATTTAACATTTCCAAAAAATAGTACAACTCCTGACCTGTATAAAACGATAACAATCATGAAAGATGCTCAATGAGACGAATCTTTAAAGGTTTCAGAAGAAACACAATAAAGAATATCAATCATTAATCTGCATACAAAGCATGACACCAAAGATAGATCCCAAAAGCTCACTATATTCCTCCAAGGTCCTTAAAATGCATACTTTTGCATTGATACAATACTTGGAACAAAATAACACAATGTTCTCCAGAAAGTACAAAGTCTTTTTACTCCAAAATTTTGCATCCCTTGAAAAGGAAATAAGGAAGAGAATAAGTAAGCTCAATCTCCCACCAAAAAACCCAAGAAAAGAGGAATTGAATTTTGAATAAGGGGGTCGGATTTGGTAAAAGGGCCTAAGAAGAAGGACCTCAAACCTATCAACAACTCATTCAAAATTAAGAAACGGTCTCCAAGACTCGGATAGAAACAGAAATCCCTCAAAAGAGGACTCAAAAGAGTCCAAAAAGGTATCCCCTCAAACTGAAACTCCTCCCCTCATGAATACATATGATGATAACTCAAACCCATTCAAAGATGTCTCTAAAAAGACTCAAATAAGCCCCAAAAAGCTCTCCCCATATCCATCAATTCATAACCTCCATGACAAAGTCTTTCCACTTGACACAAACAATTTGCCACATCTCCAAGTTTGATGCTCCACATGTCTATCCTTTAAAAATGCACCCTAAGACACTTTATTTTTGCATTTTGAAAAATTATTTACTTTAAATGATTTATAATGTCATCACTTAAAATAAATAAATTACATTTGAATTAATGTAAAAATAAAGTGAAAGTAAATGCCTATTTTTTGCATTTTATGAATAACTTATATTAAGGTGATTTACATTAATCACTTAATAAAGTTTTTTACAAACTTAAAATTAAAATGCAAAATAAAGGCATATGAAATGCCACATCCACCCATCAGAAGGAATAAGTCTTTTGAGAAAGAAAGAAACCTAAGGAAAAAAACCACAGCCCCCTTTGTTCAAACTTTATAGGGTATCAAAACCCTAAAAACATAAAAGATATTCGTTTACTTCATCTTTTTGTTTGGCTGAGGAAGATGAGAGCTGCCACCATGAGGGTTTGAGGAAACTTGTTATCACAGGATTTCATGGTAGACCTTTCCAGTTTCAAAGGCATTCCTTCTCTTAGATCTGACAAACAACACCTCTTTATGCCAGGGTAAGCATCGAACATTCTCTGTTGATTTTGTTTTAGTCCTTTGAAAAGAAACTTGTGGCACTCTTGCTTCTATGGCCGCAACTACATGTTCATATTTCATGTACTCCTCTATTCTTTTACTCTTTTCTAATCATTTTGCTTCATTTGATACCGCCACTGTGAGCCTTTGTTCAGTCACGGGGCCTAAAACTCAACATCTCTGTTCTTCAAAATGAGCAAGTCGCAGCTTATCCTCCATCGATTGGAAAAGTGTCATTTATTTTGTCAATTTTTGAAAGTTTTTCAGGCTGACATGATAGAGTAGCTTAGCCACGCCTAGCGCTATATTTTACACTTGCATTTTTTCCATTCTGAAACATCTTGGTGCCATTTTTCTAAAGGTTTTGTGAGCTTTTCTCCTGGTTCTTGTCTCGGCCGCCATAGGCATTTCCTGTGGGGCTTCTTCCTTGGAAAAACATGAGAAACACAGCTGCTCTATATTCTTCCAAAATCCTTCATATCACTGGCTACAGCAAATGTATTTTCTGTTAATTTTTTATGTATTCAAACATTGTTTCTGCTGTGTGAAACCTCAAACCTCTATATTAATGCTGCATTTTGATTTTTTAAATACAATTTTTGTTGGTAATCTTCAGCATCAGCCTCTTGAAATTCCTGATGGGATAACAAAAAAAACCTCATATCTTGACAAGAAAAAGAACCTTTACTTTGTTTTGAGTAGCTCTTTTACATTTTCTTTGTTATCCTCAGCATTCAGGATGGAATATTCACTTCTTAACTTTTGATGACCTAGCCTTTATGAATCTCCATTAGTAATCAGCTATTATGTTCTGTTCTTAACACCTTCACTGTGTTGTCTCAAGATGAACATGTACCATGACTCCTTTTATGAAGTTGTTACTGCTACTCAATTTTGATCTCATGATTTTCGCTTTGCTTAAAGACCTCAATGAGTTGGGCTCTACCCTTGTGGGAGCCACATTTTACTCCTCATTCTAATTTAAGTTATAGTTGCACCTGTAGCTGTACATGAAACAAACAGATTAGAAATAAAATATTTCCAAGATGTATGATCATTTCCTTCTCTCTTTTCGCTTGTCAGGAGTGACTTGATACATGCAAAAGACAATCTACACATTAGTGGGTGGATATGTATGTAGGATTAGAGATTATTTATTGCTTAGAGCTCAGCTCTAACCATTGCAATTCCTTTAGATGGAGGATATGAAGACTGAAAGCTACAAAGGACATAAAACAAGCAAATTGGAGCTGAAGATCTCACAGACAGGAGACCCAAACTAGCCATCAGGCAATAACCAGTCTCCCCTCCTATATATGTATCTTATATTTCTTTTCAATCCATTCTTGTGTGATCTGCATTCTATGCATATGAGACAAGTTAAATCTCATGATTTGTGTGAGATGGACTTTAACTTTGAATCAATAAAGACTTATTTTCAGCAATTTTGTGTAAATCTTTTCAATACTATATACATTTGTATAAATGCAACAATCCATTACTGAAAATAAAATTTTCTTCAACCTTATGTTTATACACCTAAATGCAATGTAGGGAAGACCAAAATTAAATGCACCTCACTTTGTTTTTGTTAAAACTTTAATCAATAAGCTCGACTTGATTTGAGTTATAAGTGAAAAATGGGTAACAGGACCCTCGAGGGCAGCCGCAAAGAAAGACAAAGGAAAGAAAACCGGCAAAGCTTCTCGCAGAAAGGACAAGGATCAAATGAAGTACTAGTTCCAAGGGGAACCATTGCATTCCAAGATCACCATGGCATGGAAGGAAATTACAGATACCAACATTGGGCACATCAACATTGATAAATTTAAACAGAGGGTCAAAGTCAATCTGATGACGGACAATGCAAGGTTAATCAAAGGTAGCGGAATAGCCAAAGCTGCGGGCTTTCCTCGATCTCTTGTCGCCCCTGAGGTAGTAATGGCTTGCAAGGCAATATATCATCCAAAGACTCGTACAATAGTGGATAGGGACATAAACATTCTAGCCGACATGTCCCCCAGAGCAATAACAAAGACATTTCACATCCCTACCTTCAGGGAAATGGAAGTACTGACCATTGCAGATTGTAAGGAAATGTGGGATGAAGACCCCTTGCAATGTAAGAATCTCATAAATCAATATCGGCCTATGAATATTTCTATGAATATTATCATGACCTAGTGACGTTGTTGAGTAGAGTAATGGGCCTTCCCACTACTGCATACTTCCAAGAATGGATGGTCTACTTTGTTGAAAAGATTCTTCACGGAAAAGAGGATGACACCACAGAGACCACATTCTATTGGGGTGAGATCATTAGTGACTGCTTTCATGAGCAATTCATGAACGTCAAGAAGACCTCCAAGTTTTACATGACATCCTACTTGGTATATTCACTGGCCGAAAAAGGCAATATAGTAGATTGTTTAGAGCTCCAAATGAAGAATAAGGAAGAGAGCTGAAAGTTTACGAGGTAGGCCCTCAGCTTCAGAAACTTCAAAAAGGATTATTGTAGGGTCAATGACTACCTATAGGTCAGACATCAAACTACTGGGGTGTGACTTTGAGAGAGAGTCTCTGCTGGCCTTCCTTCTTTAATCAATATGCTCTATTCATCTAAGCACTCCAAAATTCATCACATCCTAATTTTAGGGTTTTAGGAAAGACCAAATAAGCCGTTCTGCACTCTTAACAACAATCTGGATGGCCACCAAGGGATTCCCCACACCACATGCTGTACACATTCTACTGGGGCATGAGCAAAACATTTAATGGGATTTCGTGATCAATGTGTTGTTTTGATTTTAATCGATGGTGGGATGGGATTGATGTGATACTAGATTGACTTGAATTAGTTTGGGGTAACCATCATCTCTGATGTGTCAATGGGGTTGTTGGGACCACTTGTTGGGGGTTTCCCTTTTGTGAGGGTGTTATCCCTGTTGTCCTAGTAGAGGCACTTGGTTCACATTACCTTGTGTAACATTGGGCACACTTTGGGTATTTGTGATGATGGATGAAGATGGTTGTGCTCGAAATGTTGAGGCCATCATGGTGTTATAGAATGTAAGTGGTTTGTATAGATGGAGGGGATGCTCAAGAATGGTGGTGCAAAGATGAGATGGGGCCCCGAATGTCGGTGTCCAAGTTGTGTCTTGGGAAAGGTTGGTGTGTTAGGTACCCAAAAGTGTATTGCCTCTTAAAGGGATAGTGACCAAGATCTATGGAAATCCTACTTGCAAGACGAGGAGTAATTGTTGACTTGGAACAAGGGATGGAGTTGGATGATTCATAGATTTGGTTAATCCTTGTGTCAAGTTTTGTGTGCTAAAAGTTGGAGCCACACTTTCTAAGGTTTGATGATCTTGTTTATACTCAAGGAGTTCTTCCTTAGTAAGCTCAAGTCGGTTGTTTGTGACATCTTCTACCTCATATGGTCCCAATGTATTTTGTGGTTGTTGTGAGGGGGTAGAATGGATCCTTGGATAAAATTCTTGTGGGTTTGGATCACTTGTGGTAGATGTGTTTTTGGTTTGTTCCATGATTCTCTTGTGTTGTAATCTTGTTGTAACCATAAACTTTGGGTCAACTATGGGAGAAGTGTGTTGAGATTTATAATGTTGAAATTCTCTAGTTGACTCAAATTTTGGTAAAAGGGACCCTCTAAGTTGTTTTAGACCAATGGCGTAAGTGGATGATGAAAAGGGTGAATGATGTGGATGAACTTTCTAGACTTTTGGACAACACTTTTAGATAAATAGGTTTGATGTTTTGATGAAAGGTGTTAGTGAACTTGTAAATCTTTAAGGTAGACTTGTAACCTTCAAGATAAACTTGTCCAAAAAATGTGATAACTAACTCAGTTCTAAGTGCATGGAAAAGGATCCATTTCACACACAACATAGCTAAGTTAGGGGATTGGTTTGATAAATGTCTAAGTCTAAAAAGTTTTGGTGTGTCCAAAAGTTTCCAAAGTTTGTTTGGTGAGATGTAAATGTGATGATTATGGATGAAATGTTTTGACCCTAAATGCTAATCTAGAATGAACCTTTCTTTTGCAAGACCAAAGTAGTGAGAAACATGTTATACCTCTAAAGTGATAAAACCCTAAGAACTCAATGATTTTGGAAAAATAGAACTCAATGATTTGGACAATAGGACTTAATGATTTGGACTCAATATTTTGCAATACTTTCCTTGTCTCAATGTTACTTGTGTTTGGGGAGTCAATATTTTGAACATACATCAATGTGGTGTGTTCATTTGATTTAATCGTTGCTTAAGTGAGATTGTTTCATTACCACACTAAGAAATTCTTAATTAATGTTCAAACTAAAATTTCTATGTCAAAGCAACCTTCATTTCACAAAGTCCATTATGTGAAAATCATGTAGCTAAGGCCATAGTTCCCTATGTTAACTTTGGAAAGTGTGGATTTAGATATAAGCCTCAATATTTAGAAGTCTCTAAGGATAAAATCCTTACGACAAGCATCAATATTAGGAATTTTCAAAAGGTATCCATACTTAATCCAAAGGGTTTGAATTTTGAAAACTTTTTATGTGTGTTTAAAATGTTTTGGAAACAAACAATGCAAGTCAAATATTGACCGGGCACAATACTTTCAGCTCCTGGCGGGTGTATGTTCTTCTGGTGGTTTGTCTTATGCCCTCCATAGTGATTATTTTACATGTTAACTGGAAGGAAAGCTTCAGAGGTGTGGCTGTTGGGTGAGCCAAAGCCAACTTCTGCACTTTGGGGTTGTGCCTGGACATGGCAAGTAACTTCTTGGAATCTAAGTTCCAATGCACCACTTTGAAAAATTCATTAGATGGACAAAGTTGGCCACTACTTTAAATAAGGTTCTTAATGACAATAAACTGAGAACACCCATCATTTCACTACCATCTGTTGACCACTTAAGGCTCTTCAACCATTCCCTTCCAATTAAGGAGAGGGATTAGATGCATCACGTTGATGCCTCAGGATTGAAGGTACTTTCTCACGATTTCCAAACCTTTGATATAGCCCACCAGTAAACATGCTTCGAGAACTTGCCTATGAGTTTTTTGTTGCGGGATGTATCTCATAGTAAGCCCTCTCTTAAGGGTGACTCAAAGCATGAAAGTGTACTTGAGTATTTCTCTTCACCCAAGATCACATGAAGTGTAAGGGGAGTGGATACGTACTACAAGTGCACACAAATAACGAAGTACACTTGAGTGTTTCTCTTCACCCAAGATCACACAAAGCGCAAAGGGAGTGGATACGCACTACAAGTGTGTCACAAAAAAACAAGCACTCATTCATTTTAACCTTTTAAAGCACAATGAGTTCATTTTAAGCACAAAATGGAAGTGTTTGATTGTCTTGTTCAATTTTAACTGATATAGCAAAATGAGGATGTGTGGGTTCAATTTTAACCAACTTTTGAAAGTAAATTTTAAACCCAATGGAAGTTTAGCTGGTCCTAGAACATAAAGCAAAGCAACATATAATGGGTTATAATTGTCCCATAAGTGTAAAAACACATGTTTACAATGTATGTATGAATGATAGTATGCTTCTTCACTTCAAATGTTTTCAAATCTGCAAAACCAGTTAGCCTCAAAAACAAAAACCAGATGTGAGTAAGATATAAGAGAGAAAATGAAATAAAAAATGTAAAGCACATGTCAAAATTAGCTCTCTATTTTGTTTAAACCAATAAAAAGCGTCATTGTTCATGAAGGCATCACTATAATTCCCAAAAGCGTCGCTCTAGTGAGAAAAGGCATTACTCTACAACAAAATAGAGATGAAAAAAGCATTGCTATTTTCAAATCTATGATAGTTTCAAAAAGTATTACACTCACGGTTTTTAATAGGCATAATCCTAGGATTGGAAATAGAGGGCATCATGATAATTCCTCAAGCAAGTAGTCTAGTTATAGTGGCACCAATATATCTCTCATTAGAGGCCTCTCAAAAGCACTTCACAAAATCTACAAGATTCACATGATAAGAATCTGAAGAGGATCACTGATTCTATCAAGATAGAGCCCTCCCTGCAAATTCAAAATGTGACCATAATGGTAGTATAGGTTAAACACACCAGAGGTAAAGTATATTCAACCACTAAGCCATGATCCCATGAGATTCAAACTCCCAATATGGGAAATTAAATAAACTGGCTTAAAACTAAAGAGTAAAAAGGAAACAGCTTGACAAAAATCTATTCTAAGACCTCGAATCTTATCCCATTGGGGGATTGGTGTCGCATTGATGTGGAATGGTGACCCTTTCCCAATCCCTTGGATGATATGAGCTTGTTTCAATTGATTTTATTGAAGAAATTTGATGAAACCGATGAGATGTGATTGAAACATGATATAAAACTAGTTTAACATGATGAGATGAGTTCTAAATGCTAAGATGCTTGATAAAATGGATTCAATCTATGCTAAATGTAAACAAAGTTCAAAGATGCAAGCCATAGCTACGAATTTATGCTAAAATGTATGTAAACTAAGCTAATATGGAAGCCATTAATGGATGCTTAAGCTAAATATGGATGAATACTAAACTAAAATGCCAAAAGTGCTCAATATGGATGCAAGTGAGTATGAATTTCAACAACATAACTTTACTATCAAAAGATGGATCCATTTATCTCCAAATAGTGATGTATTTTTAGGAGAGCAAATGAAAAATCAAGGGCTCAGATTGATTTGATCAATCAATGGTCAATAATGAATGAAGGGTAAAACATGGATCAATGATTCTCATCAATGAATGAGAATCAAAGATCACATGGATCAAGGAAAGCATCAAGGGTTGAGAATGATTCAAACAAACACACTTTGTAACAACTTTGAAAGTTTATTACAAAGTTTGTTTGAAAATAATCATTCCCTTTTTGGAGCCAAATAGGAGAATATCCCCTTGTAATATTGCCTATGCAAGTGGATGGGAGGGGAAATTAGAAATTTAGTAATTAAAACTAAATTTGAATGTGCAAGATAAAGAATGTGAGGATATTCATTAAATTATTGACTTATTTAATGAAAAGGGGATGCAATATGATATTTAATTAAATAGTTGAGGGTTATTTAATTAAATAAGAGGACCTAGGGTTTAAATTAAATAATTTGATTTATTTAATTTAAACATGATGGAATGTTAGTGTGTACCAGTGAATTTGTAATTCTATCATGTTCTCTCTTGTATCTGTTGGATACTTTGTAATTTGTAATTGTATCACTCCTCAATTGTATTCGAGGATAATCTTTATACTATGTAATTGTAACATTTTTGTATAAACTATCTCATTTGGAAATGAGAGTTGTAATTGTAATATTGAATGGATGCAATGTATGAATGGATCATTATTGTACTTTATATTTTAATGTGATGTATTTTAATGTTACTAGATGTATGATCTTTAATTCATGAGTAATAATCTTATGTATTGATTAGTAACTTTTGTTAGTAATGTGCATTATATGTAAGCATTGTCACTTACCTTAGAGAATGTATGTGTAAATGTAGTTTACTCTACTTGTTTAATTACACTTTTAAAAAAAAAAATTGTTCACTTTTGTTATGTTTGTAACATTCTCTAGGGTTTCAAGGTGGGCATTACAGAGCATGCCAAAATATATAATAGGAATCATTGGAAATGAATTAAAATATAGATTAAGTAATTAAGGTTTGAAAATACTAAAAACCCACAAATGAAAGATCAATTAAACCCATTAACCAATGAACTTGAATGCAATGCTTGAATGAATAAAACACAAATCAAGAATATAACTCAAATTAAGATAAAATTACTCAAAGAAAGCATGCAAACCTAGTACTCCATTGTTGAATTATGAGAGTTTGATATGGAGATTGCTCAATTAATCATAACCCATGTTTCAAAAGCTTGTTGATGAAGATCTTGACTCACAATGATATCTCAAATGCTAAAAAATGATGAATTCTCAAGCTCATGAATATTGTGAATGAAATGATGAAGTATTAGGGCTTATTTTATATAATTCATGGAGGTTTGATCAATGATGGAGATTGGAGGATGAAGATCAAGGGTGGAGATTAAATCAAGAGATCAAGGGTGGAGATTGAATGAGGTTCAGTTAACCAAAGATGATCCCTGGATTTAAGGAAGATATTTTAAGATATTTTATGGAGGGAAAATATTTTGAAAATAGAATATACCATGTGCAACTTGGAGGAAAATTAGTAATTAAATAATTAAGAAATTATTTAATTATGAGAGGAGAGGAAATTTAGATTTTTAATTAAATATTTTTAGGTGGGTTAGAAGAAAATTAGGGATTAATTAAATAATCAAAATTATTTAATTAAGGTGAATTAGAAGAATATTGATGAAAAATTGTGAGTTAATCAAATAATATTAATTATTCAATTAATAGAGAAAAATAATGAATTTAATTAAATAATTAGGAATTATCTAATTAAAAATGATAAAATGAGGGGATAATGAGGAAAATAATGAAAAGAGGCAAATTAGAAATGTGTGATGCATTCAAACAATTTTAGGTGTCTACAGATATAATGTACAATAATATATGATTCAAATATTGCATATACTTATCAAACATCATGAATGTAGAAAAGCATCTTTCAACAATCCCTTTCAAAATTTATAATTTTTTAATATTATAATATTTTATCTTTTTAATTTTGTAACACTTTAATTAACTTTCAAAAAATTCATCAAACCAGGAAACCATTATGCAAACACATCATATCAACACAACACTCCACCAAGTGAGCTCTCTTGGACAATATACGGTCTCATTGAGAGTTCCCTTTTTTGGAATCTCTCTTCTTTGCCCATGATTATTATTTATGGATATCAATCAAACCTGCTTGTGCTAGTATAACCTCAAGAAGCCATATATGCCCATTTTCATACATAGAGTTTCCTTTCTCTTATTTATTATTAGGTGCAAGCCTTTTGTGGATCTAATTTTCTTTATACTTTCCATTTAATTAATGTTTTTAATTTCTCTTGTTGCTATTTTTTTTTGTTATCTTTGATGTCAAATCTACAGTCCTTTTAATTCCTAGATTTTTTTTTTCTTTGTACAGTTTTTGTCTCAAAGAAAATTTCTCAAATTTTTGTGACTTTTCTATATAATCTTTTTAGGTCTAAAATATTTTTAAATTTAGTTGAGTTTTTCTTTTCATCTAGTTTCTTATTGTTTACCTTGTTTACATTGATTTTGGACCCTATAAGACATTAAATATATATTTACTATGCTTTGCAATTGATTTTCCTAAAAATCTACTTTGGATTTCTTTCAATAATTAATTAACCAATGAGATCTTTACACCTATCTTATTTGATAAGCTTGATAGTGTGAGATGCATACAATTTTCATTACTAATTCTTTGTATATCTTTGTCAAACATAACTTGATAATGGCATGCAATATTTTCCTAAACATATCTCATGATCTTAGGTAAATAACCCTAGCACCCTGCTTCTGACTCAAACACTAGCGGAGGCAATGA
>VDFB02118914.1:0-16749 GCA_007258455.2 Sequoia sempervirens
CTTAACTAATTTAGTCAACAACTAAATATTGTTTACATTTTAATAAAAAATTGTAATTTTAATATATTTTTCGATCTAGTGTTATAAAATTGATTCCAAAAGAACACTCAAATTTAGATCTTAATATTTATATGTTTTTAGTAAATTATGGATCCAAAAAAAATTACTAAAAACATATAATCCAATCTCATTTCCATCTCAACCACGCCTTGACAAGAATTAAATTCTTTTTCATGTTTGAAAATATATTTTTTAAAAGATTTTGTGGACCCTTTTACCTTTATTAGTTTAAGCTAGTCACTCAAGATTATTATCAATTAAAATTAATTTTCTTTTTCATGTTTGAAAATATATTTTTTGAAAATATTTTGTGGACCCTTCTACCTTTATTAGTTTAAGCTAGTTGTTTATGAGAAAATTCGCAAGAAACCCATGCCACAAATGCATCTAGTGTACGGAGAAGAAATAAAATATCTACTTGGTAAATATAACTAAGACATACTATTAAATCAATTGAATGTATGCTAATCAGTCCCTATGTTATGCCAAATTATGTAGTTCTAATTCAGGGTATGTGTAGGATCATGGTGCACCAAAAAGTGGCAATATTAGTAGGGTATGTGGCTGACGACTTTTTTTTCACCCAAAATTAATGAAACGAAAAGGGTTTTTAGAGGAGATTCTCAGCTTTCCAAATATATAAATTATGATTTAATTTGAATTTAATAAATAATTATTATTCATTTTCTATTAGGGTATGACTAAAGTCTAAATGGGCAGGCTGATTTGAAAAACATCTATAACTTTCAAAGCGGTATCATATTTTTGGATAAAACATCGTCACATTCTATGCTTCACATACTATAGGATTAAAAAAAAGAAAAAATTAAATTTCATGGTGCCAGTTATATATAATAAAAATTCATAATTAGTATTTACTTGGAAAAAAAAATATATCATCAGTTCTTATTATGGTTAGGGTGGTCAAAAGACACCTACTTATTTTTTCCACGAAATTTAAGTACTCTTGCATTGAAATTTCAAATTTTCACCAAATAGATTTTATTTATTTTTAAATAAACCTAGTATTTTAGAAACTACATTCAATTTTCTAAAAATTCTATTCTTACATATTTTTGAAATAATATAGATAACTTATTTAAATATTTACGTCAAGTTGCCTAACACTAATTTTTCTGAATTTTTTGCCACTTAAGGGCCTATCTTTTGCATGATGATCCTGCACATACCCTTCAAAGAAATTATCAAAGTGAACTACATCAATACTAAGCTAGAGGAAGTTGGGAAAATTCCTACACTCACTTTGAGACTTATGTGTGAAAATTATAACTTCTTATTAGTCCCTAAGTATATTAATAAGATTAAGTCATTAATTTTTATCGTAAAACCATTTATGTTGAAAAATTAAGAGAAAAAAAAATTTCTTGCAATGGAGAATGAACCTAACTCCACAAATCCCATTAACATGCATAAGTTTTTTTATGAGTTAGATAATAAATACCTTTGGGTTATATTAATATATCTATAAAGAATGGTTAAGTTACAAATAAATGCCAAACGAAATAGGAGATGAAGATGAGGATTCAAGAACTATTATGTTTTCTACCAAGTCATTGAGATGTATAAATTGGATAATATTCCTCAAGGTTGATGTCATCCCTAATGAATCCTATATGTGTCACTTAAGATGATACCCAAATGAATGTTTTTGTATCAAGTTTCATATTTCTAGGCGATGATGTGTCAAATATATCAATGTAGTCTATTTCAAGTGTTAGTGTATTTTTTAATTGTTCATAGTTTAATATATGTCAATATCTTAAGTGTTCTAGTAAGTATTCATGAGATGATCAATTTATTAATTCCTTCTATATATCAAAACCATATCTTCCTACTACATATGTATCTTGTATATAGCTCTTTGCCTAATCGATGTATAGATTCTTGATCAATAGTTAGACAATATAAAAGGTGATTGTTGACAATTTATAGAACTTTTTATAACTAGTTTCTTATTCATATTTATTATTCTACACATAGGAAATTTTCTATGCCCTTAATATTAGAGTGCTTTGGGTTATGAATAGTTGGCTTCTGTCTATTATAACACTTAATTAAGACATATTATTATTATTATATTTTTATTTATTTAATTAGGTTGTTCTAGGGATTATATAGGGTTATCTAAGTTGGCCTAGGTGATATCTTAGGCATAAATAAGGTATATATAGGAGGTAGTGAGCCTTATTTCATCATCATATTACAAATTGTCTTCTCATTAGAGATATTTGGAGGTTTTCCCCTCTTGAAGTGGCTTCTTATTCTCACTTATTATCATTTATTTACACCATACTTCCTATCATATTCTTGCTTTGTGTAATTTATTTCATCACAAGTGGTATCAAAGCATGATTTTGGCACTATAGGGGCAAGGCAATTTCTTAATATTGGAGTTCATTGTGGGAAGAGCATATCTCTTAGATTTTGGTAAATTTTTATCTAATTTTTAAATTATTTTTAAAGAAAATATTCAAGAAGCTACAATCCATATTTCAAAGGAATTAGAGTGGAATTGAGTGATATATTGTAGAATTAGGGCTTTTGGCCAATTTATTTGGAAAGTGCATATCTCCACAATCTTGTCAATTTTTTTAATTTATTTTTAGTGTTTTTTTATGGAATAATATAGGAGCAACCAATCCAAATTTAAGAGAATTGAAAAAAAAAGTGATTTATTAAAAAATTAGGGTTTTAAAAAAAATTTATCTTAAGGTTGTTAAACAACAAATTTGTGGGATATTTTTTTGGGTAAAGTATGACCTAGGCCATGGTAAGTTACAATAAAACTTTTATATTATTTTGAATTTATTTGTGTGATTTATTGCAAATTATTTTCTACCATCATGACAAGGCCTACAACAAGAGGAAAAAATAATGCCACCACACTAGGGAGATATTTAGATAAATATGAGGTATAAATTGAGGGTATTAACCATAATGATGACATCAACAAGGTCAAGGGTGAAATTTCATCAATAAAGAATAACATAAATGAATTCTTGTAAGAAGTTGGACATGATTATTCAAGGGATGAAGTGTAAGTGTGAAGATTCACCTAGTAAGTGTTGCAAGTATGAGCAAGTTTGGTGGTGTTTTCATTAATGCTGTCATTGATGTCAACACAATTCAGTATGTTACAGATTGTGCATGTATAGTTGAGATGCTATTGAGATGTTGTGAGTACATGGAGCTATCCTTAAAATGTTATAGATGTGTTGAAATAATGAATTTCCAACTGCTTTTGAGAAAATTAATAAAGAGTGAAGTTTGAGTTATGTATGTGTTCAAAATGTGCTCTAGAATGTGCTCCATGTTTCTCCTATGTTGATCCTATGCTTGTGCGGGTTTGAAGGTTTGTTGTTGGTGATTTGATGATGATATGTCCTGATTTGTTGCTTTTGGTTTGGAGTGTGAAAGTTGTGTTCACCAGTATGTGAATTGTTCTGGCAAAGCTGGTTATCTGTGGACTGGGATAAATGTTTCTGCTCCACAATCCTCTGTTGTTTTTGTTTCAGGTCTTGCAGATCTGGAATATGTTTTGTAATGGTATTTTCTATGTTTTGATAGAGATATTCAAGGTTTGGTGCTCTGGAAGTTGTGTTTCAAAATTATTGTGTGGATCTGTATAGTTCAGATGGACTGTTGAAGGTTTTTTGTGTTCGAAGGTTGTTACACCTACTGTGGATGTATCTAGAAGTATCTAAGATGTGTTCTCATTCATGATGAAGCGTGTTATGTCATCCATGTGTTATCAAGTGGGAAGTGTGTATTTCAATGTTCATTTGTGTTTTTATTCTAGGTTTGGTCGACCTAGTGTTTACACTTCATATGAAGAATTTAATTTAATTAAGGAAGTGTGTGGTTGATCTAGACATTGCTTTTGGCCTTGGTTAAATGTTTAATCAAGAACTCAACATTCTCGCGGTGAAAAGAAATGAGAGTGGACCAATTTGAATTGCTAAAATGTTGAGTTGACCTAATTTGAATTTATGAAATTAAGCGTATGTGGCTAACCTTGGAGAATGTTTCTAAGGTTGAAGATGGTATAAATGCAAGTATAGTTGTGAAGGATTGAGCGATGCAAAGTAATGAAGTAAGCCACAAGTGAAGAGAAGAATTGTGCGAAAGTGAGTTGAGGCAGCAATACTTCATTGTGTTAGATTCTTGAAGGCGGTGAGCTGAAGGTTTCTGCAATCTTCTGATCAAGGCTACAGATGTGTGTAAATTGTTGTGGTGGATCTTTTTTTTTTTCTTTTGTATTAGTAGGAAATGAGCCTCCCTATTGGACAATGAGTGCTTTATGTAGGCAGCGAGCCTTTGTATCTAGATAGTGAGTCCTATTCTAGGCAGTGATCCCTTGGCAGTGAGCCTCTATATATAGTTTTTCTATCACTTTATATTATGAGTTAATCCTCACCGTGGTTTTTCCGTGTAAAAATCTAGTGTTCATTGTGTTGATTTTTCTTTTTGTTATTTGCAATTCATGTTCATACTTAATAATAGAATAGTGTGATTATGAAATTGATAAGTGTTGAAGCTTTGAGTTTAATATTTGTGACAACTGATTCACCCCCCCGTCTCAATTGTCCTGAGCCTTTTAACAGTAAGGTGGTAGATAATGTTTTTTTTTTTAAAATGAATTCCTTGGGATTGAATCAAGTTTCAAGAAGGATCCTTTCTTTAATAATCTATGCATAGGCAATTCATACCCAAGTTGGATATGAGAAAGTTTTATGGGAAGGATCCAACCAATTGGCTCTACCAAATGGACCATTTCTTTGATCTTCATCATGTTCCTAGTCAACAAAATGTAGCTATGGCATCATTATACTTAGAGCTAGATAAATTTATTTGGTATCATTGGCTATGTGATGAGAAGGGAAAGAAAGGTTGCATGGTCACATGATCAATTTTTCAAGAGGAACTTGCTACCCATTATGGAGATAACTTTATGGATAAATACTTAGACTGGCTCACTAAATTAAAGAAAATAGCTATGGTCAAGGATTATATTCATTAATTTCAAACCCTTTGTCTAAGAGTGAAGAATGTGACTGAATAAAATTTAAATGAACTATTTCTAGGTGGTTTTAAGGATCACATAAATATGAAGTATAGTTGTTTCCTTATTACAAGAAATGTTAGTGGAAAGACAAGTTGAGGATAAGATTTTGGATACTAGGAAACAAGAGACTATAAATATAAGAAAAAGGAGATCTCACATTCATTACCTCAACCTAATAGGTTGACTCCACAAAAAATTAAGGAGAAGAGAGAAAAAGGGTTATGTTTCAATTGTGAAAAAAATATAGTCGATGACATAAATGTGGTGAAAATAAATTGTTCTATATCTAAATCGTAGATTTTTGGAACCAATGCACTTCTCTAGCTCTTCTAGGGTTTTTCACCTAAAAGGAGAGGTAGGGCCAAAAATGCTAAGGGGTTCATTCAAATTATGTTATGTGTGATGTTATCTAAGCTAAATGAAGTGAACTAAAAGAAATTAAGTGATTTAAATGAATGATTATGAAGGGAAAACTAAGATTTAGGCTATGTTGGAAAACACACTATGATATGCAAACAATGAACTAAAAGATGAATGAATGCAGAACAAAAAGAGAAAGTATGAATGTAATACCCCTCATACTGTTTAAACTTATTAATTTTTGTGTTAACTTGTTATGATGATACTATTAGGGTTTTGATTTGGTTGGTGTAGTTTGATGATGTTGTTATTCCTTTTCTGGACATAATCGGTTGATATGACATTACTAGTATGATTTGTGATATCTTGTGTGTTGTTGGATTTTGTTTATTTAAATTATTTATCATTAATATTTATATGCCAATGTGATGTTATTTAATTCAGTATTATTATATGATGCAGTAGTTTAATATCATGTTATCTTATGTCAATTTGGTTAGAAATGTTAGCTCATTATTGATATTATAATTGTTAGAGTAGATTAGGCGAGAGGACAGTGTAGCATCACTCGTTCACGAGTGCCCTGCTACACTGCAATTCCTTCTCGTGATAGGATGTTCGATTATATACATATACATGTGCTACTTGACGTTTATCTGGATGCAGGATTGCAGGAATAAGTCTCGATTCCACCTGCTTCGGCAGGACAGGGCGAGCAATAAATCAACCCAATGGGTAAAAGTTGAAAAAGGGAGTAGGCTTGGAAGTGTCCCCATCCCAGGTCCGTCGTCTGTTGTGAGTTGTGTTAGGATTGAAGTCTTGTCTTGTCTTGTATGTAGTTTTATTGTTGAGTATTTATTTTATTCTTGGGTAGTGTTTAATTAATTAATCGTATTGCATAAAATAATTAATTAAGGTTGCACTGTTATTTGATTTAATCGAGAGTTAGAAAAATGTTAAAATTAAATAAATAATAAATTAAAAGTGATTTAATTAATTAAAAGTGAAAATAATTATAATTAAATTAATATAGTTGAGAGTAATTAAATATTATTTTTATTAATATTAAATTAGGAAATTATGTGAAGATAATATCTAAATTTAAATAAATTATTTAATTAAAATTTTTAGATAAATGTGAGCTTTTAAAAGCTGGAAAAGAACCAATAAGAAAGGGGGCTTTTTGGAAAAGAAAGCGGAAAAAGATTTATTGATTTATTTAGTGATTTATTATTTTTATACAAAGATTATTCTTCACACACAAGTTTTCAGGTGGAAGTTTTGCTCTGTGTTTTTAGATCCAAAAAAGAAAAAAAAAATAAAAAAGAGAGTTTTGGGAGTTTTGAGGTTTTCTTCTAGGTAAAAATTATTGTGAGTTTGCAAAGAAAAGATTATACAGTAGAACATTGAAGGCAGAAGGAGGAGAAGGGAGTTACGGGAGGAATTCGAGAGGAGGTTACAAGCGGGATTCTCCTTCAGACACCGGATTCCAGGTTTTCCCCTTGTAAAATTTTAATACTTCGTAGGTCTGTAAACAAATCTGATTTGCTATGTTTTCAAAAATTGTTTGAATGAAGTTTAGGTTTTGAAAACTTGTTGTGTTTAAAACTCTCGAATCTTCTGTAGTAAAATATAGCAGAACTTGTTTTAAAATCCTTCAACGTAGTTTAGTAGAGAAAACTAGTGTGCTTGCAATATAAAACAAAAAGGAATCATTTCTGATGGAAGATCGATTTTGCATGTTTAAATTTATATTGAGTTATTGAAGATCAATGGTTGAGCTACTTAGAACCTCGGGTTAAATATATGTATTCATATTCAAAGATTAGATATTCATTTATTATCATTCTGATTGAATCAATTTTCTGGGTTAATATCTATCTTGTATGAAAACCTGAAGTTTTTATTGGTTTGTCATAAGTTTTGTTTTAATATAAGTTCTCTATATATTATTTATTATATTGATATAAATCTATTGTTGTGTATATATTTATAGATTTCAACATTTGTTTATACAGAATAAATAAATGGAAATATTTATCCCTGTATGCTGGGCCTCGGTTTCTGTGTCTGGACGAAATTCCTTTTTTTAAAATTCGTGTTGTTTGTTTTATTAAATATTACGAATGTTATATTTACATTATAAGTAAAGTTTTATATAAAAATATATATATATAACAAATGAAATTTAATTAAAATTTGTATTGGGGAAGGGGCGGACGGCTTTCGCCGTACCATTCCCCGACCCCCCTGTACTTCTCCCTGCGTGGCTTGGGCCGCGGCAGTCAAAGACTGCCGTACCCAGCAGCCACTTGGGCTGCTGGCACGGCAACCCTTGGCTGCCGTGCGCGGCCATTGGGGAGGCCGCGGCCTCCCTGTTGGGAGGTACGCAGCCTCCTCAATGGAGGCGCACCTCCCCAGAAACAAAATAAAAGTTCTTTTATTTATTTTTATTTTGTTTTTTAAAATTTCCTGTGTTTTTCTTAAAATTCGTAAATTTAATTTAATTTAATATTATCAGATTTCGATTTTATTGGAAATAAGTTTATAAAGTAATTAATATGTGTTAACATTTAAAATTGAATTTAGTTTTTAATTAATGAGTATTGTTTATTAATAATTAGTTTATTTAAATATATAAATATATATATTATATAATATTTAATATATATTTGATATATATTATTTATTATATATGTATATATATATATATTATTTATTTTATTTCCAAAATTTAATTCAAATTTTGTTTTAATTATATATATATATTTCAAATGCAATTTAATTCGAACTTGTTTTGTACAATAATATGATTCCGTTAGTTTTATTAAATGACTATTTTTGTATAGAGGGGGTTAGGTTATTCGTTTTAAAATTATAATTTTCTCTAAAACGGAATCGGATACAAATGTTAATCTTATAGAATGTTTTTAAATATAGTTTTTATTTATTTAATTTATTTTGAATATTTATATATATATAAAAAGGAGATTTATGTATATATATTGTGATTACGTTTTAACATATTGCAATATTATAGTTAATTAGGAAATTGGAGATAAATTTATTGTGTTGTGTTGAAAAGAGTGTGCTCGTGTAATTGATTGAGTGATTAGGTGGAAGTTATTGTTCATTGTAATTTGTTTCCTTTTTATGGGTTGGATTAAACGTAATTGTGATTCTTGAAATTATTCGTTAATTCTTCTGTGGCAATTCTTCTTAGTGCTTCTGTGTCAACCCTAGGTTCACCTTACTGTTCGTAAGGGTATAAGTTATTGATAAGGGCTTCCAGAGATGGAATGCGTGTCTTTCATGTTCTTTTATTCCCCATGTCGGACAATTAGGGTTAAGGGTATTGTAAGTCTTCTAGAGAAGTTTTCTTGAGTGGGGGTTCATTTTGGTGAATCGTTTTGATGTACTGTACTATGACGTTGTACCCGGTTTCCACGAACGGGGATTTGTGCCTCCTAGGAAATAGGAGTGGGTAATGAGAATTGTACCTCCTTTGGAAGGAGTGTGTATTTGGATTAGTTTCCTCCAGTGGTTGGAGTGGGTTCCTTGTTTGGTTTTTCTCCTTGGATTGGAGAGTATATGTTGTTTAGTTACCCATTGTGGTATCGTGCCTTGTGTGTTGTCGATAGGAGAGTGGCTCTTTGTGGGGGTCCGGCACACAAAGGGGAGCCAGGGTAACCTACCTAGAGTTTAATTAACTGATAATCTAAATGAATTAATGGGGGGGCTTTCACACTAATAAAGATAAAGGATGTCTCTCTCGTGAAGGAAGTGAATGATAATGCTCGAGATGAGATGGACGCATAGTTTTGCGTGAGGGTTCGGCGGCCGGTAGAGGCAAGCCAGGGTAACCCAGGATGGGGGTCCGGTAGCCTAGGAAGGTTGAGCCAGGGTAACTCATGGCAATTTATGCATGACACTCTTCCTATGTCAACAGTTAGCTAGTTATTGTGCGATGTTCATGATCTTGTTCTCTGGAAGCATTGTAACCTCGTGTTAAGTGACTTGTGATTGTAGTTGTGAAGCAATATTGTGATTGTAGTGGTTAAGTGCCTTGTTGTTTTCTCTTTGGTCATTGTTGTATGAGGTCTTTGTTATTATGCCTTGAGTTCATTGAAGTTGTGCGTGTGACTAGTTGTTATTTGGGAAGGTGTTTTATTGTTATGTTTAGAAGTGATTTGTTGATGTGCCTCTTGGAATGGTTGTCGTGAGTTTTCTAGGTGGTCTTGATGTTATGTGTCTGTTGGGAGTTAGTCTTTGTTATTGTTAGGCGTACTTGGTCGGGGACCCTTCCTTGTCTACTCTCAGCACGGGGGTGGTTGGGTGGAACGTGCTTCGCACCCCGTTGGGTTTCCCTCTTCTATTACAGATGTATCTTTTACTTGCAGGTTTTGGCGGATGTTGATGATCCATTTATTCTTATGTACCAGATAGTTGTATATACTTCAGTTGTAATCTATTTAATGTATTCATTGTTGTATTGTCTCCCACGGGTGTTGGGATGACCTTGATGTGATTGTATATGTAATTTTGTGATTGTATTATTTTATCATTGGGATGTAATAATTATTCAAGCCATGTATTTATTCAAGATCATTTGTTATAGTTGGTTATGTTGAAACTATATCTATCGAAAATATGTAATACTTTATATCTTTATAATTCCATGTATTGTCATATGTGCATATGTTATTAATATGGAGATAGTTGATGGATATTTTAAATAATGGAATGGGAATGAATAGTTTTACGTAATAGATTAATTATTATTTATTGTTATCGTTGTTATGGGTTAGTGTAGTCATGTCACTTCGTGTACCCCGTTGGAACTAGTTGTGCCTCATGATTCATTGTTATGTTATAATACTTAAGTATGTTTATTTTATGTTATTATATTCTGTTAAAAAAAATTTGTTCCATTGTTATTAGTTCCTTTGGGGTTCACACGGTGGGGTGTGACAATGAATCAGAGTGCACCTGGGCAAGATTTGAGGAATCTAGAATGATCTAAATATTGTCTGAGATTACAAAAAATCAACAATGGGACTCATTCACCTAGGGTGGCAAATTAGTCCTACTACTAGTGAAAAACTGTCGAAAGCAAGTTTTTGACTGTTGGGATCCAGAATCTAACAAAATCTAGATTTTTAGTCTTAAGGTGGGACTCATTCACCACTGGTGGCGAATCAGTCCTCTCCCAAAATTCTAAGAAATCAAGAGACAACTTTGCAACACCAGATCTGGAACTAACTGCTTGTCAGGTTGCTGAAGTTAATTCTGTAGGAAACAGACAAAAAACTTTCTCCAAGCTTGAAATATGATTGATTTGAATTGAAACACTTAGTTGAATTGTTGACCAATCTTCAATCACCTGGATTCTTGCTAAATCTACATACCTAGGTCTGCGAACACACATGCAAGAGGGGAAAAATGGTTGAGGGTTAGCAAATATGGGTTTCCCTTGGTCAAACCCCACTTTGTTTATCAAACCCTTAATGAAATAATGAAATGTAAGAGAATGATAAACAAATAACATGGAAATTCTATCAACTTACCAAACCCTTGTTGACAAAAATATAAAGTTGTATCACTAGATGCTCCAAAATGGTTGAATAGTGCTTGATTTGATGTTGTAAGGTGCTTGAATGCTTGAATGAATGGGTAAATGAGTGAACTTGATGAATGGGGGTTAGAATGGATGTAAAAACACTTATTTATACATTCTTGTGCCTTAGTAACCCATTAATACCTCATCACAGGCCGACATCAAGTGATTTTGAATAAAAACCCAAAAGGAAATTTAAAATATTTTGAATTTGAAGCCAAGGGGGACTCATTCGCCACCCATGGTGAATGGGTCCCATGTAGGACCTAAAAATGGGTGTCAGGAATTATCTTGTATTTAATGTTGTTTTTTGGGCTTACATTAAAAAATACACTTAATTAAAGCTTATAAAGGGCATAAAAGGGTCAAATAAAGCATAAGAAAGGGATAAATAGTGGAGTTGTGCCTAGAAAAGCATGAAATATTGTTACAAGAATTTACAACACTTCAAAATAGGACTTTTTTAGTGATGAAAGGGAAATTTTTAGGTGAATTGCAATGGATAGAGTCTAGAAGAGTGTAGAAATATTTTACAACACTTCACAATACCTTCACAAGACGTCATTATTTGAATTTTAGTACCTAAATATGCATGTTCAAGCCACATTACAATATAAAATCAAAGAAAAATAGACCAAACATCATGAAACAAGACCTAAGAGGCCATGAAAATGGCAAGGGGCCATTTTTCTATGACACATTTAGCCCCCACTTTAGTGAGACAATGAACCTACTTCAAACTGCCACTAAAGTAGCCACAAACATCGAGAGGAGGGTTCAAATGTAATTATGTTAGGAAGATGGAATGACAATGATCAAGAGGGATGATCAAACCCCCAAGATGAAGATCCCATGTGGAAAACTAAGTATAAGAACAAAGGAACACACAAATGTTGAGAATTAGATGAAGTTCTGATCGTGTCTCTAACTAGTTTTGGATTAGATCTAGGATAATTGAGAATTTGCACTCACTCTGGGGTGACATAACTCATGGTCATCTATCGGGTGAGAAGGCCCAAGTATAGTCACTTTGGGGCCATGAAACTTCTAATTATCCATGGGGTGAGAAAGCCCAAAAAGGGGAGTTACATACGCTAGTTGGTATGCACTCACAAACACAAAGGTGGCTATGGGGAAAAGTCATGCCGCTAGATGGGATTCCCACTCAACCATATCGAAGTTATACCTCTTGATAACTTTAACAGGGTGCCACAAGGAAAAAAATGTCAGTTTGTGGTTCATGAGACAAGCAAAGCTTCGTATGCTTAGAACTCATGAACAAAAAGGAAGGTACCACAGGCATGCAAGTTGCATTATGCAAGGTGGAAAAAATGCAAAAAGTAAAAATTTAAAAAATGTTTAAAAGAGTCTTGTTAAGTTCATACAAGGTCAGTCACTTAGGAACATTGTGTCTAATGTCTCCAAGAGAGGAACAATCAAAGAATAGTATATTCACAACTTAGGGGATGGAGTAAGTCACATTAGGCCACCAAGAGGAATGCAATATGCTAAGATAGATCACACTTATGAAGAACATCACACCCAATGTCATCCACAAAGTGACAAACACATCATATGAACTACAAGGCTACACTAGAAACCAAGAATGCAAATGAATTAATGGTAATGTATGCCCCCCACTTTAAAGGAATTGTGACACATCGTTCTATGAGAAATTACTTTAAAGTAGCAAAGGAAAGAAAATGTAAAAGGAAAAAAAGACATGAGAGCCAACTTGGAAAGCCCTATGCCAACTCATATGTTTCAAAGTTAGGCTGCATCATGTCAATGAAAATGAAAAACAAGGAAAGGGAGTTGCCCCCTAGAAAAGAGCACACCAAACACATAAGGGATCTATAGTTTTGGGGTCAGTATGTTCATTGCTGCAATGTGTTTATTAAGGAGATCAAAACTATCATCATTCCCCAAAGCACATAGAATTGGAAGAATGACACAAAGAGAGTGAAAAAAAAAGAAAAAGAAAGTCTGTTTTGGGTCAACATGGAAGAGACATTGTGGTCTTGACGCTTTTCATCATCCCCAAAAGGAAAACACAAGCGAAATGAAAACAATAAGGCAAAAGAAAAGGAAAAACCTCTGGTTCAACATGAAGGAGACATTTCGCTCTCAATGCCTTGTGTCATCCCCAAAAGGAAAGCACAAAACAAAAAGAAAAAGGATATTTTGGGTCAACATGGAAGAGAAAAAGTGAAGATGCACAACATATAGAAGAATAGAGATACAAAGAGAAGAAGTGTACAAAGAGAAGAAAACATCAAACACATGTTACGAGGGAACATGATACACACATGAAAATGAAAAAAGGGCAAGAGAAATATAAAAAAGGCTAGCTAGGCGAATGCGAGTCAACCATATAACAAAGTCATCTACCTCCCAATCATGTTCAGTATAATGTGAGGATGGTTGACTCTCCAATGGAAGAATTACAAGCATCGAACTATGAGTCGTACCAGGTTCTTCACTTGGTGGAGAAGATTTATCATTTAAGCTCATGGTAGATGAAAATAAAGAGTTTAAATCATTAAGCACTTCTTCATCTATTTTGGAAATCTCCCCATCATCATCATCATCGTCAAGATTGATGACAATGGGAGGACGAAGGGTGGTTTCTAAGGAAGGATGTATTAAAAGTTGTGGCTGCTATACTGGTTCATTTTGTTGGGAATGTTGGATTGGACTATCTTGTGGTGGGTCTGGAGAAGGAGGGTGATCATCTATTACTCTTTTCAAAGGTGAAGGTTGATTTCCTTTATTTTCTTCCATTCGAGACTGATGAGAAAGGAGACGAATACGATGCCTACATTCTCTAGCATCGCAATTTCATTCAATTCTATTTTGAAGTTGGTGATGTGTAAGAGTGGATTGAGTCATCATAGGTTCCTTTTCTTCTAAGGCGGGAAGAATGGAAGAAACCAAAGAAGATGGGTCAACCACTTTCTCTTTAGCTTTATACACTTGTTTAATGCGAGTAGGCATGACGGGGGTTGTTTCATTTTCCCTTGGTCATTTAAACAATGGTGGGGAAGTGTCTAAGGGTGGTTGATCATGGGGTTGTATGGTTTGTTCGATGTCGTACTCATGTTGAAGAATGGTTTCATCTAGGATGGGAGGAGTGGAAGTGGATGGGGACATGTTACGAAGAGACAATTTGGCTATGTGTTTGGCTTTGAACAATTGATATGTTATGAAAAAGAAGTCCTTTCGAGGGGTGATGGGTTCCATAGGTTCAGGCCAAAAGGCTTCTAAGGAAAAATTACCTTTAGAGGATAAGGGATTAAAGGCACTATGGTGTACGATAAATATTTCATTTCCATGTGGAAACTTCAAATACTTGTGAACCACTGATGGGGCTGCTTTCATTGAGCAAAGCCAAGGGTGACCTAGCTACAAATAAAATTGATCCAATTGTGGAATAATTGAAAATGTTACATCTAAACTTTTGGGTCTTATTTGTAAGATGAGTACGATCGATCTGATCGTAGGGCATGCAAAACTAATATGTGTCTTAATCCATGTAGTTGGTTTATTATAATCATCTTGACAGAGATCATGTAATACTAAAAACTCTTATGTGATCACATTCTCACCACAGGCGAGATCTATTAAGATCCCATTGGTGGGCTTATCATATATTCTACCGGCTATGTAAAGAGGACCATCAGGAAGTTTTTGAAGTATATCTTTAGTAGAAAAAGTGATATTAAAAGATTTATTGTTTTGGCCCTTACGAGGGATAACATCTATCAAACCCACAATTTATCCATAGGAGTAACTTCGGTAACAGTTGAAGTTATATCATGTTGTTCACTATTTGTATTAACATTCATTACATCAGTGTTTGACGGTTCACTAGCCTTGACAAATGAGATATTGTGTTTAGGCATGGGATTGGTGAAAATTTGTAAATTTTGGTTAAGGGGTGAAACAAACTTATTTCCTTGATCATTAACACCCACAATGGAAAAATGGCCTAAATCAATGAAGTCTTGAACTAAATGTTTTAGATGCTTGCAGTGTTCAGTGTCGTGTATTTTCATGATTAAAATGACTATAAGCATTAGGTTTGAAGGTGGGTGGTAATGGTTGGGTGGGATCAAGTGGTTTAATGGGGGGAAAAGTGATCATGTGTTGTTGAAGCAATTGGTTCATTGTATTATGAAGGGTATCAAGTAAGGAGTAAATTGTCTCTTCGGGTCCCCATAGGTATAAGGCACCACTGCTTTAACAACTGCCACTTGGTTTGGAATTGGTTGGGTTGGTTGTAGTTGTGGTTGAGGAGGTGGATTGAATTATAAAAAGCCTCTATTTGGTTTACAATTTTTTTTATTGTTGGTTTGATTATTGTGTTCAGGTTTTTTAGCTTGGTTAGAAGTGGATTTTGAATAACGACTTGAAACCGAGGTATGGTATTTACACAAGGTTGTGCATAAGTGCATGAAGGAAGGGAATTTCATCATAGTTAACTTATCCTGAAGGTTTGTGTGTAAGTTTTTGATAAACATCTTCTACAGATGTGAATCAGGAATTTTGACATCTACTTGAGCATACAATGATTGATATCGTGAAATGAAATCAATGATTTTCTCATCGATATTTTGTCTACAATGCATGAGGTCAGCCATTGTCTTTTTAGGGGTCATATGAACTTGAAAGTGACTTATGAAAGCATCCACCAATTTATTGAAGGATTGGATGGAATGATTGGGAAAGTTGGAAAACCACTCTAGGGCAGTATCTTTCAAGGTCCTTGGAAAATTTTTGGCTAAGAGTTTATCATCAAGGAAAAAATCATTGCATAAAGTTGTATAAACATTAACATGGTTGATAGGGTCTCCTTTACCTCCGTATTTCTCAAACCGAGGCATTTTTATCCCTTGTGGCATCTGTGTGCGTAATATTTCTAAAGATAAGGGGCTACTACGAACATGGTATGTGGGTGGAGCGATTTGACCTTGGCTAATGGTGGAAAGATGTTGCATGGATGAAATGGTTGTAAGGAGTTGTGTAAGAATAGGGTCAAGGTAAGTGGTTTGAGGTGGAAGGGAAAATGGTGATGGAGTGTATGTGATGTTAGGGGAAGTGAAAGGAACATTAAGAGGGGTGAAGGTAGTGGAAGGGACTTGCGATGCCACAAGAGAACTAGGAATGCTAGTTGGAATTGGGAAAGGAGCAACATAACTAACCTGGTGCATAGTTGTGGTGACTTGCAAATTGGTATAAGTTGGTATGGATGCTATGGTTGAAGGGGGAGGAACTTGAGGTCCTCCTTGGATTACATCAATGTTTGTGGATTGGATATTAGTAGAGGCATGTTTATTGTAAATCTCAACAATTTTCTTCATAACTTGCAAGCCATCATCACTTTCAATCAAACGATGAAGGTTTTCAATTGCAGGTATGGAGGTGATGGGAATTTTTTCAAGTGGCAAGTCTTGTTGTAAATGTGCAAAATCCTCATGAATATTAGTGACCTTTTCTTGCGGGAGGGAGTTGTGTTGGGTGTCAACATTCATTGGATGGAAAGGTGAAGGAATAGAAGTGGTATTGTCAATGCCTAAGCACCATCATCCATACTTGGAATCGGAGCTCTTGAGATCCCAAGGTC
>VDFB02118915.1:0-40302 GCA_007258455.2 Sequoia sempervirens
ATTAAATGCCAAAAAATGTAGTGAAAAATATGCAAAGGGACTAATTCACCCAAGGTGGCGAATGAGTCCAAGTACTAATTTTTTTGAAAAATTTTAGAATTTTTAAATTGGATTTTATACTTTTTTGTGTTTTTTAATGCAAATCTGAGATGCAAATGCAGAATTTTACTGATTTTCAATGAAATTAGATGCAATAATGCAAGCTAAATGAGCTTTTCACTAATGCAAGAATTGAAACCCTAGAATGCAAATTAACCAATGTAAAACCTAATGCAATGTTATTGTAAGCTAAATCTAGGATATAAATGCACTCCAAATCAGAAATGATATCCTAAATGCGGGTTCACCAAAATGGAACCTATTAAAAATGGGGGAATAGATAAATAATGATGTATTCATACCACTTTCAAAGAGGCTCCACTCAAGGACAACCCTAGAGATCTCAGTGCAAAGGAGATTGAAATCTAGCAATAGGGTTATTCTAGGGGTTGAAAGATAGCTAATGAGGGGTTCACCACCAAGTGTAAACTTGGAAAAGACAATGAATTTGAAAACACAATGTGATATGCAAAACGAATGCTAAATGATCTAAAAAGATGAATAAAATGCAGTAAAAAGCTATGATACTGGAAGTGTGCACCTAGAAGACTGAAGAAGGTAGAATGGAGGTCTGGATCACTCAAAATTTTATCGTTGATGCTAACTAGGACTCATTTGCCAAGCTGGGTGAATCAATCCAGTTTCTAGGAAAATGCACTAGAATAGGTTTTAGCCAAAAGGGTATCTAGATCTGCAAAAATCTTGATCAAGCCTGTATAGTGGGACTCATTTTCCAATAGTGGCGAATTAGTCCACTTCTGCTTTTCTGGAAATTTTGAACTGGATTTTGTGCCTCTCAGTCTACTCTGCTCTTTTTTACTGGTTTTTGGATCTGAAACTACAAATTGCCCCCTATAGACCTTCTCCAAGCTTCTCCAAGGCTTGATGACAACTTTGAAAACTTTGAGGATTTGACAACTTTTCTCCACCTTTGCTTCTTAGTAAATCTATAACCTAGCTCTACAAATCACACACAAGAATAGAGAAAAATGTTGTGGGGGTTAGTGAATATGGTTTTTCCTTGATCAAACTCCTTGTTGGTAATTAAACCTTGAAATGAAAGCAAATATGAATGGAGAATGATGAATGAACAAAATATAATGTTGCAACTCACCAAACCCTTGCAATTAAGGTGTTGTAATTATGTTTGAAATGGTTGTAATGGATGTGGTTCTTGACTCTAGCTTGAATGAAATGGATCTTGCTTGAAATGCTTGCTTGGATCATAAACTCTACATCACAAACGTTAGCACAATAACAAACATGAAGAATGCAATCTTTGACATGATGAATGACACTTGAAGAATTCTCTAAGATGCTTGATAATCTACCCTTGAAATGCCTTGAATGCTCTTGTGAATGCTCAAATGCTCTTGTGAACTCTTGAATGCTAGGATCACTTGGTTGCTTGTTAGGATGAAATGAGTGAAAGAACCTTGTATTTATATTTAATTATGCATGAAATCTCAAAAATACAACACTACAAGCTGACATCAAATCTAGGAGAATAAAATTCTGCCGAAAATTTGATTTAAATTTGAATTTTAGTCACACGGGACTCATTCACCCAAGGTGGTGAATGAGTCCCATTACAAATAATGTATGGGACCAAAAATGAAAAGTGTCTAGAAATGTGTGAAACCTGTATCGGGGCCAAAAATACGTAGGTGGAACTCATTTTCCCAAGGTGGTGAATGAGTACCAAACACTAAATCTGGACCACACAAGCCAGGAACACCTAAATTATGATTGGTTACTGATTGGTGTCAGGATTATCCTCAAAAAGATGTAATAAATGAGGCTTGTGGATGCAAAATAGGGCCAATTAAAGCATAAGAAATCCTAATTATTAATAGCAAGCCTAGGGGAATGTGAAAGTGTGTTACAACACTCCAAATAAAGCAAGATTAAGATTAATTATGATTAAAATTATGTTTATTATGCATAGTTAATTGATAAAACCCTAGAAAAGTGTGAAAATGTGTTACAACACTTCACAACACTTTTGCAAGGCACCATTGAAATCCCATTAGTTCACAAGAGCCCAAGACCTATTGTGAATTTTTTATCCACATTACAACACTAAATCAAGGCAACATTAAGCCAAAGTCACAAGGAGGGCCCAAACAAGTCAGAAAAAGTAGAAGGGTTACTTTTTCGGTGACTCCAATGAGAAAAATTCTTGTCATGAGAAGTAGATTGATGAGTTAAAATATCTTCTTAAAAAGAACATTAATCAACCTTCTTTTGTTTCTCAACAATCCTCTACTCCTTCCAAATTAGTAAAGGGAAAGCAACTGTACTTCTTGCTATTGTTGATTCTTCACAACAGTGGATTCTTGACTCAGGTGCATCACATCACATGAGTGCTATTAAAGAGCAATTTTCTTTATTAGAGTCTCTTTTGTGCCCCACATTCTCATTGAGGATGATTCTCCAGTGGATGTAATTGGGAAGGGTTCAATTGATGTTGGAAATGGTACATTTGAGGATGTCCTTTGCATGCCTAATTTGTCAACCAACCTTCTCTTCGTCTACCAAATCACTCACAATGGGAGAAAAGTTGAATTCACTCCATATTTTGTCAACATCAGGAATCTTGAAGATAATACACTCCTTGCAGTCGGTAAGTACAATCATGAGTCTCACTTGTATGATTTCTCTCATTTTGTACCTAATTCAGATTCCACGGTATTGCTCACCCATTCAAATTCTATGAGAAAACTATGGCTTAAGCGATTTGGCCATCTCAACTACTGTTATCTTCAACAACTCAGTAAACAGAATATGGCCACAAGTCTTCCTTAGAACAATTTTTCTGATGGTGTTTGTTCGGGTTGTGCCTTGGGAAAACATCTTGAGGACAAGTTTGACAAACAGAAGGCTTGGAAGGCTTCAGAAATCCTTGAACTAATTCATAGTGACTTGGTGGGTCCTTTTTCCAACATTATCCTTCAATAAGGCTCGTTATTTGCTCACCTTCATTGATGACTATTCTAGATATACATGGGTCTACTTTCTTCGACACAAAGGAGAAGTCTTAGATAGATTTCAAGAGTTTAAGGCTCATGCTGAGAAGCAATCTAGAAAGTGTGTCAAAATTATTCTCATCGATAATGGTAGAGAATATGTGAACCATCAATTTGAACAGTTCTATACTCTTAAATGGATCGATAATGGTAGAGAATGTGTGTCAATTTGAATATGTTGAATATGAGAACATACTATTGCCTAAACACCACAACAAAATGGTGTAGCTGAGAGGAAAAATAGGTCCCTAAAAGAAATGGTTGGTTGCATGATCCACACACGCTCCCTTGCACCTGCATATTGGGCAGAAGCTATCAACTGTGTTTCTCACATCCAGAACAAAGTTCCACATAAGGCATTAAAGGGCATCACTCCCTTTGAAGCCTAGTGTGGTAGGAAACCTGTTGTGCAAAACTTTAGAGTTTTTGGCTCCTCGACATGGGCACATATTCCTTCAGAGAAGCACAACGCAATGGAACCTCAAAGCCAACCTTGTATAGTTGTTGGTTACCTTGATGGTGTCAAAGGATATCGACTAATGGATCCTACAACACATGAGCTCTTCATTGAGCGTAGTGTGTATTTTGAGGAAAAATATTCTAGCTCATCCTCTACTCTTCCTTCCTCGATAGTGGATTTAGAGGATTATGACTTAGAGGATTTTCTTCAAGCTTCCTCTAATCATTAAGTTGATCATGAGATTTCATCTTCCTCTTCATAGTGTTCAGAATCTCCTCCTCCATCCCCTGCCATGCCTCGTTAGCCTCACCAAACACTTGAGTCTGCAGGCACTCTTGTTGGGGATCCTTCAAATACTCAGAGGACTTGGTCACAAAATCATGACATTCCACATTCCTACATCACCACAACTTTAGATCCACAATCATTTCATGAAGTATCTAGTATTGTTGAGTGGGATTCTGCAATGGAGGAAGAGTATAACTCTTTAATGGGAAATAAAACATGGGATCTTGTTCCACTTCCTAAGGGGAGAAAACTAGTTTGGTGTAAGTCGATCTATTAAACCAAATTTTCAGCACATGGCTCAATTGAAAAATATAAAGCATGACTTGTGGCCAAAAGTTTCTCTCAAGTACCAGGCATTAACTACACTGAGACCTTTTCCCTTGTTGCCAAAATGAACTCCATTCGCTTGCTACTTGCTATTTTTGTAGCTCATGGTTCAATTGTACATCAAATGGATGTGAAGGGTGCATTTCTTCATGGATACCTACATGACGAAATTTACATGAAGCAACCACAAGGATTCATTGTAAACTAAGGAAGACTCTCTATGGCTTCAAACAAGCTCCATGAGCTTGGTATGCCAAAATGGACTCCTTTCTTCTCTCCATTGGGTTCTCCAAATGCCACTCAGATCCAAATGTCTACATTTTGCGGCAGGAAGAAGCTCTTCTCTTCTTGGCTCTCTATATTGATGACTCAATTGTCACTGGGAGCACTTCATCCATCATTGCGATTGTCAAGACTAGTTTGCATGACAAATTTTCCATGATTGAATTAGGTCTCTTACAATACTTTCTCAGGATTGAGATCACTCAAACATCTTCTTGGATCTCTCTTGCACAACCCAAGTATGCTCTTGATCTTTTGTCATATTTTCATATGGCTAATTGTAAGCCTGCACAGACTCCTTTTTTGTCTAGGCTTAAGCTTGAGGCAAAATATTCCACACCACTAGTTGATGCTACCTTATTTTGTCAACTTGTTGGTAGCCTCGTCTACTTGACTCATACTCACCCCGACATTTCCTTTGTAGTTGGCATTGTTTCGTGCTTCATGACGGAACCCCATGAGCTTCATTGGAAAGCTTCCAAATGTATCTTGCACTATATCCAAGGCACTCATAGGTATGGTATTCACTATGTAGCAGGCACAAGTTCAGACTTACTTGGATACACAAATTTTGATTGGGTTGGTGCTATTGATGATCAAAAGTCTACCTCTTCCTACAATTTTCACTATGGTTTCAGTCCCATTTGTTGGCAGATAAAGAAGCGACATGCCATTACTCTTTCTTTAGTTGAGGCTAAGTATAGAGGGGTTATCAATGTTGCCACTGAGGCTATTTGGCTTCAAAATATCCTCACTAAACTTGGTATCACCTTTAAGAAGCCATCAGTCATCTATTATGACAACCAAAGCACCATCCAGATCTTGAAGAACTTGGTCCATCATCAACAAACCAAACACATTGAGATCCATATGCATTTTCTTTAGGAATTGATTTAGGAGCAGGTCATTGATTTGCGCTACTATCCTACAACAAACCAAGTTGCAGATATATTCACCAAACCCTTCTCTGAGAGCAAGTATGTCCATCTTCAGTCTCTCTTGGGGGTGAAGAAAATCTCTTCTAGGGGGGTCACTTAAACCTTCTTCATTCAACCTCTCATGGGAGGGAGTTTTTCCCACTGGGTTTTCTCCTTCTTTTATAGTTGAGAGGTTATTATGTATCTAGGTACCTCATCAAGCCTAATAGCTGGGACCCATATTTGCATCTTTGTATTGTATACTTCTGCCTAAGTTGCACTTAAGGGGGGGTGTTAGTGTGAAAGGGATACTTTATCTAACTAGTTGAGTTCCTAGCTAGTTCTCCACTTAGGTCCTCTTCACACTAGCTTAAGTTTACATAGGGATGAGGTTGTTGAGCCTTAATGACCTCAGTTGTCACACCTCATAGGATGACAACACTTGTCATAATTTGGTTACATAATATATCTCCCCTTGGCCTATATAACCAAGGCATTTCCTTTGTAATCTCAATTCTCAAGCTCATAGCAGCTTTGCATTCTCTTGAGAGGAATACAATTTATTCTTTATCATCTCTTATTTTTGTATTTTCTTTCCTTCAGTCGTTAGCATCTTGAGTAGGCTATTTAGCAAACTCTTACAAAAATTCACTATGGGGGAAGGGAATTAAGTTTAGGATTGGAGAGAAAAATAAATGTGAGACTAAACATAACTGCTTGAAGGAAGGTGTGAACTAGAGTAAAAACAATTAAAAAAAAAACAAGCACATGTAAAGGCTTGTAGATACAAATTTAAAATACACATCCGCCCCTTTTGCTAATAATTCATTTGCTTGGACAAATTGATAATTTAAGGGTGAACTAACAAATTTTAAACCAAAATAAGATTATAAACACTTTGTAGGTGACTTAGGCTAAATGAAAGCATTAGGAAAGAAGCTCTAAAGGGTTGGGTAGGCATTTCTACCACCGAGAAATAAGTTGAAGAATTATTATTCACTTTCATGTCACATTGAGTATTGGATTACTATGCATATATGTTCATTTTTAAGCACTTACAAAACTAGGTTCAAATCCACACTCATGAAGGTCAATTTTGCACTTGCAAAAGTCAACTAAATCATCAAATAATTTTTAAAAATCATAAAACATAATCATTTTGATCCAATTCTTAATCTAATTTCTAATTTCAAGTAATCTTTTCTTCTATCAGCATCCAAGTACACACTCATTATTATTATTCATTCTATGTTCATATCCAATTAAATATGGATTTCTAATGCCATGATCTTATCCTAAATTACATTATTATTCAATATAATTTAATTAACTTATAAAATTGTCTTTCATCAGCATATATGATTATGTAAGCACCCACCTCAGATGTAATTCAACGTCCATGTCTATCCAGCAAGCTGTCCTGCTGGATCGACCTTTTACAAAAATAATAATTAATTAAAATTGTAAAATATTGTCAAATGGATTTAGCAGATTTTAAAGTGCATCCATCCTACCAGAAAGATGTTGTACCCCAATCCAACTAGGGCACCTAAGATATCAGTCAAAGTCGATACAAATACAAATGACAATTTTATTTTTATTTCAGCGACATCCCTTTTAGCAGAGGAAGTCAAAATATCGTGCATACCTAATTCATAGTCTCTAAGCAAAAACAGCATAAAATATTCGTGTACTCCATTATTGCAGGTAGATTACACGTAACAACCACTCCATTTCAAATCTTCTGGAAGCATCAGTACAAGGAAAAAACAGTTATATAATCACTGACACAGAAGTCAAATAAGAAATTAAATTTAAAAACACCCATAAAAAAATATTATTTTCGACATTTTAAAATTGACTGGATTCAGATTTTTTCGTTTGAATATGATTAATTTTGTTTTTTCTGAACTTCACGATGATGTGGGTGTTTTAAATACTCCGTTGGTATCTTCAATTATTCACATATTCAACATTGACTGCATGCGTTTTACTTTTATAACCATAGATGACATCAAATCTACTCAACAAACCCATTTTTTAAATGATTAACCTGGTTTAGTTATCAAGGTGTGTATCCCGAATTTGTGTTTTCTTGCAAGTTTGCTTTGCCTTCTCAAACTACAAAAACCACCGGATTTTCTTTCTGTTTTTTATTGGATCAAAGCATCCAAATTGGAATCTGTATTGCACTTCTCCTTTGATAAGATTTTTGGTACAGATCACTAGGCTATGGTGGTTTGCTTTCTAGGGATTTAGAAGGATGGTGCATATTAGATGGATGAACTGCCTCAGGGTGGCTTATGTCCTGCTTGCCTTCTGTGCAGCACTTTGTTTTGGAGCTTTGAAAGGTAATTTTGTTTTATATTATGCTTTTACAGTATGCTTGAGAAGCATCCGGTGTGAGGGCTGAATGAGCTTAGATGAAAGGTCTTATGGAATCTGTTCATGCTAAAATCACAGGGGTCAATAAAACAAGTTCAGAACATGTGTGCTAGTTTTTAGGAGTAAACTGTGAGTATTTTGAACATAAAGGCTTCCAATCCCATTCATGATCCATCATCAGGGTGATAAAAGTCCATTTATAAGCTTCTAAATGCACCTTGCTTTTTCAAATTGTTATTTCTCCTCTCATTCTTTTGATCACCTTTTATGCTGTACTAGGGATATATTTATGGACATACCAGGGTAAACAGTGTAAATAAAACATTCCTCCCATTGGGTTCTTCTAGAATTCCTTCTTGGTCCTTTCTAATGAGTCTTTTAGAATGCTTCAGTTCCCAAATTTCAATCAAATAACAAGTTCATGAATATCCTCTCGTTTGCCAATGAATTTGCTAATCAGCCTCATCCTAACATTATTCTTGCATTGCTTCTAGGGTCTGTCTAATAAGTGTAGATTATTTAAGTTCCCTATTTCCTTATCAGATAACGAGTTAAAGAATTTCCCCTTTTCCATTTGTTTTTTTCCCAGTCAAATTCGTTGTGACATTTGCAATGATCAACTTTATGAAGAATGCACAAATCCAATCATGTTTTTTTTGTTAAATCCTAGGGCAATTCCATGCCAGAGATTATCTCTTTTATTCCTTTTATTGTTCTATTTTTGTGGAGAGGATTCAACTGAAATGGAACTCGGATGGAAGTAGGAAGAATTTGCTAAACGCATTAGTGAAACAAAACACTGCCCTGTTGACAATCCAAGGCTTTCCGTTCAGATGGACGAGTCTGTTTCAGCTGATACTGTTAAGAAGGCAGGAATCCTCTGTTTCTGCTTGGATTATAATCATTCACGTGACTTCTTTTTGTCTTGCAGGGCTTTTAGTAGGTCCTATTGCATCATTGCTGCTTATAATAGGGAACACCAGCATCATTTTGGGCTTATTTCCTGCACACTTGGCATGGACAGGATATAGCATTGTAAAGTAGAGTCTTATCTTTTCCAGTTTTTTTATTCTGTAGTAGAAGGAAAAATCTGAAGATTGTGAAAGAAGCTTCCTTTATATGATGTTGCTCTTTGGACTTGCTAATCAATCATCTAACTGAAATGTTGGTTGACACAGGACCCCTTTTTGTTTCTTTGGTCTTAAAATAATCATGTTAGTAGCTCTTCCGCTAGTAGGTTTCATGTGGTTGGCCATTGGCATTGGCGGAAGCATCTTGATTGGGGTGGGCTATGGCTTTTTCACCCCATGGATAGCAACTTTTGAGGCCTTCAGGCAGGAGACAGAACCTGGCAGGTTCATTCATTTTATAGTGGTGAGAATGCTCTTGTAGCATTGTATTCCTTACATACTTTTTAAAGCTATGTACCTGACGAGTTCTTTTATATTCTTTTTAATCTTTTTATAGAGAATTTGGTTATTTGTGGATGTAGTTTGTTTTCAACTTCCAATTTTGATTTATACCTAATAGACTCAACCCAAGCAATTGGAGGGCTCCTAGCAGTATTGCAAAACACGGTGAAGGAAATAAGTTTCTTTATCAGAGATTATTGACATTCTGTCCGGAATTTGTCCTTGGAATCAGGATGGGACATGGAGTACAATCAAAGGAAGTTGCACAGTAGTTCGGGATTTCTTAGATATCTGCTATCATTCCTATAATTCATACCTAAAGGAATTCTGTGAGAAAGAATCAAGGCCTTGTGATATGAGGTCAGTATTTTTTTTAACAATCTGTTATCCGTATTTTCTGTAGTGCATTGCCATGATTCAATTATTTTTATTTTTTTGTTATGGATACTTGAGAAGAGCTTGAACCTGTGCCAGTGAGGGTAAAATCCCTAGGATTTGCCACTGGACCACAGCCATTAGGCACTGTGATTCAAATATTTACTAGGATATCTTTTAATCAATTTTCCTCACTCGGATGACATAAGTTTGATGGTTGCAAATATTTTCAAACCAAAACAGGCTCTTAGATAAAGAGAGCTTGCTGGAAATCGTCTTGCTCTGCCCTTTGAACTTTGTTAACCTACAGAAGGCAATAATCTGATGACAGTCCATCTTTTCTGGACTATGGCAGAAAGACAGCCTCTTTTCAATGACAATGTCAATCAGTAGAATCGTTAAAATTGCGGCAAGCCATTTGCAATAGAGTGGATTGGTGCTGATATTCAAATACTAAAATACTGCTTTAGATGAAATCTAATTGTAATCAAGGCAAAATCAGTGTATAGTAAAAATTGAAAGTAGACAGAAGTAGTAGCTATTTCTCTGATTGGAGAGATAGTATTAGCATCAAAGTTGAATGACTTGATTGTCCCTCTTGAAAGATAGTATATACTCAAAAAATGCATCCAAAGGTGGTGACACTCAAAATTCAAGTGATCCAATGGACTTAAGCTTGCATAGGATTTGTTGGACTAGTAGAGCTTCTAGGTTTGATACAGTTAAAACATGTTTCAATAGCTGGTAAATTTGTGATGACACCTGAAATGTTGCATTTTTATCCTGAAAAATAATAGATATCTAAGTGCAAGTTGAATTCATAAGAAAATAGTGAGTCAGTTTAAGATGACATAATGTGGTCAATTTACAGCCACCCTATCACCAAAGCGTGTCACTTATCACTATCCCTTGTTAAGAAGGTAGCAACTTTCATATGGAGCATTTTATATGGTAGGCTTTGATAATGGGAAAGAAACGGGTCTAATAAAAAATACAGCAAATTATATATTTAAAAAATATATTAATTTATATTTATTTTAAAAATATGAAAAATATGTTAAACCCAACTTTAATTAAAAAATAATTTAAATTACCCCCCTATTCATGGGATTGGAGAATTAAGTCATTCACTAACCTAAGTGATGGTATTCAATGGGCACCCCCCTTCTTCCTCGCCCGCCCTCCTCCCCCTCCCGAGGGTTGGTATAAATCATTTCTTTGACTACCACTCTAGCCATTCGATTGCTATCTCAGGTTTCTAGTTCTTTAGCTGCTAGGAGGAACTGATCTACTTATAGCTTCATCCACTTTCTTAAGAGGAATAGACTTACCTCTAGAGAAAAGGAGGTTGTGGCTATACATAGTGCTTTGTGTCTCATTGACCGCAAGACACTTGTGTACAAAGAGAGTCCGGAAGCATGATGGGATGTAGAGCCAGAGGAGCCAGCATAGATTGATGAGGATGCTACAGTTACATATGCAGGGCTGGTTGGTATTAGTTTGACGGAGCTTGAGGATGTGTCCACTTCCAACAATTCTAGTGATGAGGAGTTTGGGGATGATTAGAGGCCTCACTTCATTGCATTTTGTTATTTTGACATGATTCAGGATTGTACTCGTTGTAATTATCATTATGAAATTTTGAATATAAAATTTGAATTTGACATTTTCGTTGTTCAAACTTCAATGTTATTGTTAAATTGTTAATAACTTTAATTAGTAATTTCAATTTGCCAAAGTTTCATTTGTAAATTAACATTGTAATTCTTATACATCTTTTTATAACAATTATTTCAAGTACCTATATGTATATTAGCGCCACCCTCCCTCCTCCCCGCCACTGTCCCCAAACTTAGGCCCTTAGTCCTTGCATTCCCACATTCCCTCGTCCCCCCATCAGGAAACTCCGTGGAACACTCATACAAACTGAATTTCGATGAAAGCTGCTAGAGGCAATCTAGGCCTGTCATGGGTGGGATGCATCATTAGGGATTTGAAGGGAAGTCTCATCCATATAACATCGAAAAAATTGAAGGAAGGCACCAACAATGGGGCCCATTCGCTAACCAAAGGGATGGTATTCAATGGGAAGCCCCCTAAAGGTTGGTATAAACTGAATTTTGATGAAACTGCTAGAGGCAATCTAGGCCAGTCATGGGCAGGATGCATCATTAGGGATTTGAAGGGTCCCATCCATGCAACATCAAAAGAATTGAAGAAAGGCGCCAACAATGAAGCTAAAGTGCAAGCTCTTTTACTAGGATTAAAATTTTGCTAGGCCAGCAAAATTGACTGAAGGAAATTCTATGGTAATCATTAATATAGTAAGAAGGAAGGGCTCCTCAAATTGAAAAAATAATAATATATTACAAGAGGCATGGTCCTTGTTCAATTCCTTAATGAAATATTCTTTTCAACATGATTACAAAGAGGTGAACAAGGAACCAGGCTTCCTTGCTAATTTTGACATAGATCACCATGATGATCTTAAAGTAAGCAACAAAGCCAAACCTTGGGACTCTTTTGATTCAACATTTAACCTATAATTGAGTTCAAATTTTGATTTTCATTCTTATACGTATGACTTTAAGGCTCATGTCAGCAACATTACATTATCATAATGAACTGACAATCATGAAATGAAGATAGCAGCCAAAATGAATCTACAACCATTATACATGAGTAGTGGTACTCAACCTTTTAATGACTAATTATCTGGCATGAGTGAATAATCACATATTTTTGATACAGGGGCAGGAGGCAAGAATAACAATTTGGGTTTTGTTGTAAACCAAAAAATATCCAAGTGTTTTCTATTGCATCCTCAATTCTCTGAGCTAGTAGCCATGGACACATGTCAAATTCATGGCAAAAAAGACACCGATAGCCATCCTTGGAGAAGTAGCAGAGCATAGTTTGAAGATAATCCTAAAATCAAAGGTTGGGACTGTTATCTTCAGTATTATTTAGGAGAGGATTTCCTTGCAGCAGACCACAAATACTGCACTAATCCTGATATAGCCTCAATGTTTGTGGGAGTGTTGCTAGATTTAGGGGAAGAGAAGGAGGTAGTTCACATTTTGGCAGAGGCTTTCTTCAAAAGCAGCATTTTAGGAGGATTGAAGAATGTCTTGGTCAATGATATTCCTAGATGTGGCTTTCCCATGCCAAATCAACACTCATGATCAAAGATGGCATCATAATGGTGCCTTGCTTTCCATTTCTTCAGTCACAAGGCTCAATCTGAGGTGATTCAAAGGAAAAGCGCAGCAAAAGCAGTGAAGTTTTTAAAGGTAATTGCAGGTTTAGATCCGTCAAGGATAGTTGAGAAGGGCTTTGCTTAGGGCAAATGAACACAGTAACAGCTGCTCTCGCTGATCATAGTCAAGTTCCAAGTGGCAAATGGCAAGGTCCTTCTTTTGCTTTTAAATATAGTCTAATTTTTGTTGTTCAATAGCAAGTTGGTTGGATGGTGGAGGTGACCCTTAAGCACCTTTTTTGTTCCATCATTCCCCTGAAAAAATTATATTTTATGTTTTGCTAATTTTAGTAAATGGATATGATCCCCTAGACCACAATTCACAGATTTAAAAAAACATTTAAATCAAATCTTATAAGTTTTTTCCATATTAGTGATATCAAAAGGAATAAGTACATGTTTGAAGCCCAAGATCAGGTTTGATTTTCATTACAAATAAAAGCCTCTTATTGGGGAGAAAAATTTATATACCTATGCCTAAATGAACCAGAAAGGACAAAAGGGCTCATAGTCTATAATAAGCAAAGAAGCGTAACTTAAAACTCTACATAGACATGAAGTGTTAAACAAAGTTCCAGTCCACATTACCCAGGGCCACCAAACCAACAACTTCTTTTAGAAACATCAATGCTTTTCCAACCTTTCTCCTTTGATTTGATTCATTCCACTCTTCTTTGGTGTTGATGAAGGGGATCCACAACCACATATTAGTGGCTCCTTTTACTAGCCCCAGGGAGCATTAGGAAACATTAATCCTTTCCCCAATGGCACATTGTCAAGATGGAGTCAAGCCCACCCAGGGATTTTTCTTTTTTATCAAAGCCTCTACCATGATACGTACCTCCTACTCTACACCCAAGTCCAGTAGAATCCCAACAAGCATCAACACAATATCAAAGTTTGCTTTGTATGTGTAATCAATTAACAGAAATTTGTCTTTGAGCATCCATTGGGTGACAAGAATGGTGATTTCAACTTTGGGCTTGAAAAATCAAATCTTATAATAAAAATACACAAAGAAAATAATTATTTGTATCCCATTCTAATAACCTTGCCCCCTTTTTTAATTTTTCTAAACTAAAAATGTTTCATAATTTTTTTTCTAAAGTCAATTTATATATTTAAAAAAAGATCTAAATTAAAATATACTTTTAAGATTTTCTAAATTAAGAATTGTTTTTTATTTTAACTGTGTGAGAAGAGAAAATTGCTGTTTATTTTTTATGCAGTTAGCAAAAAAATTGAAAAAACAGGAAAGTAGGCCTTGTATGTCCATATTGGCAACCTATTTTGTTGGCTACTCAAATTGACTGATGCAATTTACACTATTTCATAATTGTTTCACTCAGCAATCTGGTGGCTAATTATACCAAAGGTGAATGGACAAAATCACATGAAATCAGGCATCTATGCAGAAACACAATTATAAGTTAGCACTCAACAGCTTTGTATTGTAATTCCAGTACTCAAGGTAAAGCAGGGAGAACGCAGCCTATGATGCCTTTATTGAAGTTATTTGGTTATTCTTTATGTGCCGAACTTCAAATCCTTCCCATGAGCACTTTATGGTTATAACAGTGATTAAAAAGGAGTTTTACAAGATTCATTTTGGAAAACCCACAACATCATCTCATTTTAAAATTCAATCATCATGGGGATGAGAATGCCCAAGATTGATTAAGTATATAGTCTCATAAGGATTTGAATTGATTACAAGTGTCTGTCCTCATGAATACTTTTATCATTATGCCAAGACAAAATAAATGGTAGTTCCTATGGTTACCATTTAAATATCATCAATGATGTTGAGATATGCAATAATTTGGAAGGATTGAATAAATTCCTTTTCTATTTTTAGGTAAGATGCCCAACATGCCAAGGAATAGAAGAGTCCAATATAGACCGAAGGGTTTCTGAAGAGATGTGCAATACACCAGAAAACTTGAGAAACAAGATGCAAACCTACTTGGAAATGTCATTGACGCAAATCTCATTGGTATGTGGCGATTGATCATGCTATCTTGTATAGCCCATGGTATACTATACACCTAGCCCCCCGCCCCACAGGCGGTTGGGGGTGGCGCCCGAAAAACCATTTTTTTTTCGCGTCGTCAGCGAAAAAGGAAAAATCTCGAAAAAGAAAGAAAACCGACATTGTAAAACCCTAATTCTGGAAGCTTCTAAAAGCTTGTTAAAAGGGGTTGGGATGGGGGTTACAGTATGAAGAAAAACGCGATTATTCACGAGATTGTAATAGGTTTTGCACTGGATAATAAAAGGATTGGATGGCTGCGGTTTGGTGGATGTAGCCCAGATTGGGTGAACCACGTTAAATTCTCTGTGTTATGATTTATTCTGTGTATGTTTTAGTTTCTCTGTTTATTATTTAAATCTGCATTTAATTGTTAGATATCTGCCATCTCTAACCCTAACAATCTCAAGACGTAAATGTAGTCTTAATGAAGATGAGGAAGGACCATAGGTTGTATGCCCAGATGAAGCAGCACCACAAGGGATATAGGTTGAGAATGTTCATACAGATGGAGTTGTTGAGGATGAAAGTGACCCTCTATATTTAAATGTAGAGAAAGAGAGGGAAGATCTGGAAAATAGCCTACCACACTTTGAGAATGAAGAGGTGGAGTTAGATCTGAATGAAGAGCAGAAAGAGGAGCATCAAGCTGAAAAAACAGAGGAAGATGAGAAAATTGTGAAGAAATCATGAAATCCAAATTGGTGAAGAAATTGATATATAGAACGGTGATGGGAATGACTTCCAAAACCTTGGACTAAAATCCTTCATCATCCTTCAAGATTTGACATTTTTTAGAAGAAAGCTTATGAAAAACTGATGACAGGAAGGAAACAGAAGAAATTCCATATAAGAACTGCTTTCTAGCCTAGTTTTGAGTATCCAAGAACAAAATAAAGAGCCACTACAATTCTTTTGAAAGGAAGAGTATAAAAAAAGGTTAATCACAAGATGTTTGGGGTTGGAACTTTATATCATTCTGACAATGACAATTTGCAGACAATACGTTTCAAGTTTCTATAGTATTTTAACTGTTTATTTAACCATGATTTTGGCATCACTCGCACCTTAATTTTAAGTGTGTAGTCCCTGAACCAAATTTCACATATTTTTGATCTATGAAATATTCAAGAAATGAATTTTCTTTTTGATGAAAAAGAAAAATGAAATGAAATATTTTTTAAATGTTTTATTTTGAATCTTGATGACTGGGCAATGTCTTTGCATGGTTTTAAAGCCAATATATAGCATACTTTCTACAAATGTTGCAACTTTACATTTTTTGTGAACATCAACTTTCTATCAAGATTACATGCATGCATCTCTGTGTTGGGATCATCAAGCTTTGCGGGCAAAAAAGAGTTTAAGTGGACCACAGGAGCAGCCAAAAGTTTTGATATGTTGAAGAATAAAGTTATAGAGCAACTTGTTTTGGCACTTCCAGATTTCAATAAGGTCTTTTAGGTAGATTGTGATGCTAGTGGCACTGCCATAGGAGCTGTTTTGAGCCAAGAAGGTAAGCTTGTTGCCTATTTTAGTGAGAAGTTGAATGATGCCAAGAAGAAATATTATGTCTATGATCAGGAGTTTTATGCTATAGTTTAGGCTTTGAAGAAATGGAGACACTATTTTTTGCCAAAAGAAGGTTGTGTACTTGAACACAACATATTTTATGATTTAACGCCAATGAACTATTTTCTATGAAGCTCCTTACATGTGTCATGCAGCCCAGATAGCTACTGAGAAGTGGTTAGGGATTCATACCCTCTTTTTATTATAAGGATTCTTCCCTCGTACTTGTATCAATCTATATCAAAGTTGCATGGAAACGGATACTATATTGGATATGGATACAACAAATTCTCAAGACTCCTTGATATAGATACAGCTAGATGTGACAATTATAAAAACATACGTATATATTCAATTATTTATACATCTAAAGGTATAGAACACTGCTTTAAAAATATATATATATATATATATATATATATATTGGTTTTAAAATTTTAATTTATAACATTTTGTGTCTTTAGTGACACAAATTTGTTTGTTTTTGTGTATCAACATTTTTTTAGTGTTTTAATTTTAATTCAATTTTTTAATGTTTGCTTGTAAACCTTAAACTAGATACAGCATTGGATTGTGTGTTAACCATATCTAGATGTAAGTGTTGTATCCATTTCCATTGTTTGATACACAAATATGTGTATTTAGACAGTGGAGGGGAAGTATTTGACAACTCTATACTATATCAATATTATTCTATATTTTTATCACATTTGTTGGAGAAAGAATGATTTCTCTCAACTAGAGCTTATGGGTGTGAGTGTAGGTGCCGCTTTTTATCTGTTTGATGTAGGTGTGCCTCCAATTGTTTTTTATTAGGTAGGTAGGGTTTTGAAAGGGTCTTGAACCTTGTACAATAAAATGATAGAGCTTGAAGCACAACCAAGCAGCAACTACCACCTAAAAAGAACAAAAGGAACAACAAAACTAAAAGTCTGTCCAGCCCACCCAAAGTCAGGGTCGTTTAAAAAAATGTTCCAATGAACTTTGCTTTATCTCAAAATGCGGATCCTTCTCCCCAAAACTAACCTTTTTGGGGTAGAGAGGAGTCATACAATCACTGACAGAACTGTCACCCATCCCCAAGGAATTAAACGAGGGGTCCATCAACCTTCAATCCATAGGGGAGTGCCCTTTAAGATCTGCTTTCTAAACTTCTTGAAAGATAGGAGTAATGGAATCCTCCTTAGAAGTTGGCTTGTGATCCTTCTTCCAAACAAAGTGTTGTTTCTTATTCTTTAGACAAGTAGTGGAGGTATGACCCACTTTACCACAAGAAAGGAAAATAACTAGAGAGTCTTCATAGTCAATTTGTTGCACCCAAGCTCCAAATTTTGAAGACAAGGTAACCTAAGTGGAAAGCTTCTAATTTTTCTCCACAAACACAAAATCTAGCAAATAACAAGCACTTCATAAATTTAGTGATCTTATTAGTAGCACAATATTGCCCAAAAGAATTGGCAATAGACATGAAAAAAATTTCATTCCAAAATTTCAAAGGTAGCCCATGCAAATGGACCCAAATAGGAAACTTGAGAGTTTATATCATAGGGTTGAAACCAAGCAACCAATTTTGAAGACTTAGACCATTTAAACCCAAAAACCAAGGGCCATTAGGAAGGACCCTCAAACTATCCTCCTGACAAGAAAAGGAAAAAAGAAAAAAATCATTCAACATTGCAAATACCTCAACCTTGCCACGAAGCTTCCAAATCTTAAGGATCCATCTTCTAACAATATCAATATTGGGATGATTACCACAAAATCTCCCAACAAGCAAGCTCCTAAGCCAATTGAACATCTCAACAAGAAGAGAATCAGGAACATCAATAATGATTTGTGCATCCTCCTTATCCTTAGGAGAGACAAAACTCCCAACAGAACAACCTTCCTCTACACCCCTAGGGGAAGATCAGGAACAAGAACTAAAGGGACAATAGCCTCAAAACGACATCAAGAGAAGAAACAACACTAGGAAATGAAGCAACAACTTCATCAACCATCAACTGAAACCCCCACTCTTCCAGAGCAGAAGAAATGGAATTTGGCAGAACCATAAGCTTGCGTTTCATCGTTGAGGACAAAACACCCTTAAAAGGGAAAATAAACCCTTTTCTCAGACCCAAAAACTATTCACCATCAATGGCCTCAACCACAAGCACCTCAACAAGCTTATTCGCCTTCAAACGGGCATCCAAGAGGATATTCATGAGAAACTCATCCTCTTCACCCGAGACATCCCCAAATCAAAGGTAGGCAAGGAGGAAGGAAAATCTTCTTCCTCCCCCCACCAAACATCTACCTCCTCACAAGCCATTTCATCAACAAAAGCATTCTCAAACCCCTTAGCCACGAAAGGATTTGTGCCAACAATAGCCACATGAACACCACCAATATTGGTGCAAGCACAACCAAAGTTTTTTGCCGCCACCACAAGGGGGAGGACGCCAACACCAAGGACCATCTTGAATGTGACACCAACACCCTCACTTTTGTGAAAGTTGCCCTCACCATCACAGTCGTTAGCAGAGGAGCCAAAACCATCACCTCCATTGCTTAGGGTTTTCTTTGCATTTTTATGTGCTCCTTGCTTCTCTCTGCCCATCGATCTTCTTAGGGAGTTACGCATGTTGCTTAAAAAAAATTGTTAATCAGTTTAGATTCTCATGTTTTCTAAATTTCAATTAAATCCAACACTACTTATTTGTGCCTCCAATTGTTGTAAGCATCCTATAGTTACCTTTCTTGTGCACTTTAAAGTGCTTATGAATATAAATATGTTCAAAGTGTAGTTGGATGTGCATTTTGAACAGATTAACAATGGGGATACATTAATATCCTCTTGTTCTTAGTGACAAAATCTTTACATGGGAAGACTAGGCCAAATCTGTGTCTTTTAAATACTAGGTATAAGATTGAGGAATTAGGACAAGATTAAGAGATGTTAGGCCAAATGCAAGATAAGTGTACCCTTGTCATTATTGAATTCTTGGCCCTTTGCTAACTAAGCATAGTTTACTTTTCATCATTTTATTTGATGTACCTAATGGGATATGCCATGTGAAGAAGGAACAAATGGTGTGACATATAGTTTCAGTCAGGAAAATTTGCAGAAACGTTCTGGAATAGAATGTCACTGGATATGTAACTTCTCTTTGTTGGAAGAGGTACATTTTGGGTGATTTATAGATGATCAAGCAACATGGATTTAAACAAAAGAAATAGATTTTGCAAGGACCTTTTTGGGCCTCTATCTTATTTATTTTGGTATTTTTTGAGTGATATATAAATGATTTGCTCTTTAAAACTTTACCTAGGAGAGTTGTCTGCCTTTAAAATGCACTTAGTGACTAAGAATCCTTCCAAAAGAAATGGATTTTGGAAGGATCTTCTTGGTTTCGAGTTTGGTTCTAAGGAAGATATGTCAATCATTCTCAACTGTTTTGGGAGAGATCCATAATAATCATAATAGCATTGCTTAGCCATTTCATTTAATTTCTTATGTAATTTTATTGTTCTATGGTACAATATAGAATGTATTTCTTTAAGAATAAGAAAAAAGAAAACAAATATAACTCTCATCTCCCTTACAAACAGGGACTAGTATAGAGTAGGAGAATGCTTTTTGTATTGATTGGAAAATCATTGCCTAGCAGATCTCAGAAAAGTGAAGTATTGATTTTGATCTTTTGTATTTAATATTTTAAATTTACAATGGAAAGTTCAGAAAGATAAGAAATATGGTTTGGTAAAAGCAATGATTAAGATAACAATGTTCTCAAAGATTTTGTGATGGATAACAACATTATGTTTTCTTGATAAAATGGCAGGGGAAGGTTGTGTTGGAACATGGTGTATAAAGTGCAACTTTGTTTGATAATCTATCAATAAGAAAATTGTTTTTCATATTCTTTATACAATGTAGGAAACGTACATAGATGTATGCGTAACACATTTTCTGTTAAAAATTGTAGGTTGTTGGAAGTACCTGCTTGCATTGTGGTAGGCTTGATGGGAATTATAGTCGATGTGCCTCTCTTCACTGTCGTTGCTATAAGCAAGAGCCCTTACCTGCTTCTTAGAGGTTGGCACCGTTTACTATATGATCTAGTAAGCAGAGAAGGGCCCTTCTTTGAAACTGCTTGTGTGCCCATAGCTGGCATTGTCATTCTTCTCTGGCCACTTCTTGTGATTGGGGGTATCCTATTAGCCATATTCTCAAGCTTTTTTGTTGGATTGTATGGCGCAGTTATTGTTTATCAGGTTGTTAACTGCCTCCATATCTTTTCACTTATGCAACTAGACATTTGAGACATGTGCTTCGGGTGCTTCTGACTGCCCATTACTATTTCTATGATTTCTGATTATTGATTTCAAGAAAAGCTTCATTTGATTTGATGATTAATTGGCGTCTAAAAATATAAAATTTGACAATGAAATCAGGAAACCTCTTTCTTGCGGGGCATGGCTTACACTATTGCCATGGTAGCAGAATTTGATGAATATACTAATGATCTTCTTTATCTGAGGGAGGGGACTTGTTTTCCAAGGTATATTCATTTTTTTTTCTGCTACAGGTTAATTTTTTTCTTCTGAGAAGTAAATGACTAGTGGTAACTTGACCATTTATAGCATCTAAAAGACCACACACATACTCGGATGTCTCAATTTTAGACACGTGAATTTGATTGCATCATCTTTATGGCAATAAAATTCTGTTGTTCCCGCAGCCAGGCCCAACTACAGAAAGAAGAGGAATTCAAAATCCTTGGAGCCATCAATAAAACTTGGGCATTCTTCAGAGGTTTCAGTCAATCCTCAATTCTTTCGAAGGGCTAATACTACTGCTGAACATGAGATTGTACCTAACCTTACTGCTTCAAGGTCAATCAGAGATACAATTCAGGAAGTGAAAATGGTTCAGGTACTCTCCAACTTGGAGCAGTTTTAGTTGACAAGTTTTTTTTTTTCCGAAAGTCTTGGAAATTGCCATTGCAAATGCAGAATCTCAGTTTAAGTTAACAAAGTTGAATGCAAGACAAAGAAATAAATAAAAGAATAGTTGCAGAAACCATTAGAGTTTAAGCTTTTTGAGATTATTAATTATTTCCACAGATTTTCATTTCCAAACTATATATCTGGATATCGGAGTGGGAAAAGTAAGTGGATTTTACATGGTGATATCCAGATAAATATTTTGAAAACCATTAAAGCATTTGTGAGACATGTTAAGCATTGTGGCCTTAAGATACAAATTTAGCATAAGTCAATTTTCCGAGAATTTTACTGGATAAATGCTCTTGGAAAATGCATTGATTCCCCTACAAGAGTATTATTTGAGCATATGCCAGCTTTCTACTTTGTGTGGTTCTCACCCATGAAGATCTGTGACAGGTATGGGAAAACATTATGAAAAATTACGAGATGAGGGGCAAAGAACTTGTGGATTTAAATGTTATAACAGCTGCAGATTGTGAGGAATGGATTCATTCTAGCACAAATGTCAAAAGTACAATTATTGGTGTTGGGCTTCCTTCTTATAGCATGCTCTTTGGCCTTCTTCATAGCATAAGATCTGGAACAGCCGGAATTTTGATGGGTAGGAGCAATGTTCCACGGATTGTCACTTATCATGTTTAATAATCTCTCTTCCCTTTTTGTGTTTGTTATTATCTTCTACAATCATACATGTTTATTACTTCGAAAAGAAAAAGTTTCATAGAGGAGTCTCTTCTGAGAGATCCTTTGCACACAAAATCAAGGTAACTAGAGTGTAGAACATCATTTATGAAGATAGTACTTTAATTTCATGGGAGCATAAAAAGGCCCACAATTATTTCCTGCTGTGTTTTACAGTTGATGGAACAGAAATCACCTACTTCAATCGTCCAAAGGATCGTGTTATGGACTGGTTTTTTCATCCAATAATTGTCTTAAAAGATCAGATTGATGCAGCTAAGATAATAGATAGTGAATTGCGGTTTCTAGAGAAGCTGATACTGATGTCTGGTGGCAACTTAGAGCATATAGAAGCATGGGATAATGGAGCTATTGCTCCAGACAATGCCATGAGAAATGGGGAGATACAAGCTATAAGCAGAAGGTATATCTCCATTCACATTGTTTGGATAAGCTTTTCTTTTTTAAAATATTATTTCCAGCTTGTATTCCTGAAAAATGGCCCATTCTCTCTACACTTTGTCATCTTCGTTAGGAACACCTTGCTGCAGCATGCTGTTCATCACAACACTTTTTTTAGGTGTAGTCCATTTTTATAGCATTACTTTTTTTGAGGCTTTACACCTTTCCATAAACCCTATTTGTTACTTTATTGGTGATAATTCTTTTAGGGACTCCCCTATTGGCTATCTTCATTAACCAAACTTCTGAGTCCCACTGCCCTATTGTGGTCATTTATGGACATTAATATGATATTTACCTTTCCTTCTAATTGTTTCTAATTTCTCGGTTCCCTCTATTGACTACTTGTAGATTACAAGGGTTGGTGAGAAATATGTCCAGATATCCAACATATCGGAGACGCTACCAGCAGGTTGTAAAGGTCCTCCTCCTTTATGCAAGAGAAAAGGAATGTAGCACAAAAACACGAAAAACAGGTAGCACTAGAGGCTCCTGGAGAGAGGAGTCATCTCAGCATTTTACATCCATTGATATCACTTCGATCGTTTAGAATTCAAATGCTGTTTGAGGTGTCTTTCATCTGTTCAAAAATTGGTCCTGCTTTTTTTGAATTCAAGCCAAGCTTCTCTCAAGAGTCCATATGGAAGCTTGTTGGAGACATGCCATAAATGTACAAAGTTCAGTTCCAGTGGTTATTTAAGGCTGGGTGGTGCATGGGTGGTTTCGTAGTGTTGGTCTTGGATTAAGAATTTCTCAACGGTTGTTTTTTTGTCTATTGTAAATGTGTGTTGACAATTGTTGGTGTGAGTTGCTTATGGTATTAATATAGGTTTAGTACTCAGTGTTTATTGAAATCGTATGTTTATTGAATTTTATCAGTTGTGGTTAGGTAAACACGGAAAGTCATGTAACTAGTTAAAAAGCTCATCTTAGCAATAGTGTGGGAGTTATGGAGGCCCTAAGCTTGATAACCACTTGCTATTGTAACTATATGGGGCTTTGGATGAAATGGGAAGAGTCATGTCACTCTGACAGAGTTCTTGCAGTCACTTATTTGCTGTTTGGTGAGCTGGGAAATTGTACACTTACTTTGTAGAATTAAAATGGAAGAAACTATTTTTCCTTTGCTTTCCCAGTTTCATTCTCTTTGCAATCCTAGTTGAGCATTTCATGATAAAAAATAAGACTTACACATGATTATATGATCCAACCTTGATGAAGAATTTGGAAAGATGAGAATTTTTAAACTCATACTTCACTCTCTAGTGGATATGGATATGGATCCTTTTATAGTCCACGATATCAGGCGATCTGTTTTCTTTGTCTATAAATGGCTTATAGTGTGATCTTATGACAACCAGGTTCAAATGTAGATAATATCTTTAGAAGACAATTTTCACCAAAGCTTTGATAATGCCAACTCGTAGAGGTGAAGTACCTTTGTTCCACCTCAAATATAACTATATAAGTAATACACCAGTAATCAGAAATTTTGGGAAAGTCAAGTGATGCCTATAGACAGTAGACATGGAATCTATTTTAAGTAAAACATGCATTTATAAGTGTTCTGGCATTTCGCAAACATCATATGAATAAAAAGCCAAATCCCCAAGGAGTAATGTTTTTGTCAATGATTAATGTCAAATATTATTATATTATCCACATGAGCTCTTAGATTTGTGAACAGTAGACTTATGCTTTCTTATTTGCTATATTAGTTTTTCATTCATGAGCATCCTTCTTCGTTTTTTTAAATGCTAAATAATTTAGATTCACTTCTGGACAATCTAAAGATTCCGTTAATATTAGTGATGAAAACTAGAAAAATATTCTTTCTATAGTGCAAAGGAATATAATTTCAAGAAAAATTTATAACAGCATGAATTCAATAGATGTCACAAGCATAACAAGTTTGAAAGTCCTTTTGAAAATAATGACTGGAGATCATACAATAAGAGAAAGAACGAGTTGCCACAGATGGAGAGGGAGACTATTTTGAAACAGGTAACAAGAGTATAAGCATAAGTATGTACTGTTATATAGCGATTGAACATAGTCAACATGAGTTGTGAGTAAGACTTTATATCCTTGAACCTGGTTTTCCTTGCTAATTATGGAAATAACTAATCCCCATATCAATCTTGTAAAAAATTATAGAAAATCATGAATGTTGTCAGTATCAATGCTTATGGTTTTTAGTACAGGGATCCATAAGAAATTGACAACTAAATGACAAAATACTTAACTCTTTCTTTAAAAGAACTTCTGAAGGTTGCAAAACTATCTGAAGAATGAACTAAAAGAACATTTCTACCACCTAAAGCCCACAAAACAAAGACACATCAGATTGCCAAGAAGAATTATACACAATATTTTATAGGTAGGCTTTAATTCCCTAGAAACATAGCCAAGTTAAAATCATGTTATAAAAACCATAGAAGAGAATGAAAAATGCCACCTTTCCATGATAGATCTTGCTTTGTCAGAAAAGGTTCCATATCCAAATAACAATTTGGTAAGCAATTTAAAATGATAGTTATTAACCTTACAATTCGTTCAAAATGTTGTTGCTATCATCGTACTTCAAATAAGCATTAAAGGGAAACATAAAATCAAAACTAAAATATTGTTTTTTATAGGTGAATTAAGGATTGCGGAGGACCCCCACCAAGAAAATAGGTTACAACCGCCCAGAGGCAAACAAAAGTTGACAACCAAAGGCCGGGAATAATCAGACTGCAGTTGCACAAAGTTAAGCTCGGAGTAGAGAGACAAAATTATCCATTCACAGCATTGGCCAAAACGTGAGATATCATACCCACGCGAAGTCGGTCATTCAATCCGAACAAAAAGCGTTGCATTTGAGTTTATTATGAGCGTAAAGAACCTGCTCCTTCTAAGGGGCTTTGTAATCCCATCACAGAGAACGATAAAACCTCCATTCGCTCATGATCAGTGTAGATCTTCCATCTAAGAGTAGTCACCTCCATTTTCGTGCTACCTTCATCCTCTTCCATTGGAAGTTTCTCTTCTTCCTACAATTAATGAATGTTACATGGGATTCACATCTGCCCCACCAGAACCCTCTCCAGAATCCAATTGTAAAAATTTCGTTCTTTTCTACAGATACCAGTTTTATTTGGAACTCACTGGAATTCATCCGCTATCGAAGCCTGAGTGTGCTTCGCACCTATTTAGGCATTCCCAGTTTCCCCCAAAACGCTCTATATCATGGCGAGAGTGTCACCTTGTTCAGTTCTGAAAGCATGTTTCAAACACCCGTCTGAAACCGCATCACCATACAGGGAATTTGTAAGACTGCTATCTGCCATATCTCCTCCTCATATAACTCACCACTTTTTTCAAAATGTAGTTTACTGTCCTTGTCGGGGGTTGCCAGAATGGCCCATAGATTCAAAAACCTCTTAAATTAATAGAAAAAGAATTCAGCTTTTAAAGGTAAGATTCCAATTAATTTGTTTTCTCTAACACCTGTCTCCATGATTTTAAAACCTGAAGTGCTCTACAAGGGGGGTCATCCTTAAAAGTTTTAAGAATGTAGAGTAATCCTGCATTGAATGTGGGAGCTTGCATATTCAAATCAATTTTTTTATTGGATTAAGTATGAGATTACATACAATCGCTGACAAACAGCATCTCCAGAAACAGAACAATGCTACAAATCAGACCAGCAGCCCAAACGAAGCAGAAAACAAAAAACTTGAAACCTGAGGAAATCGACGAGTAAGGCTTACCCGGTCATAAGTGTTCTCATCTTTTGGGGAATCTTATTAATGACTGATATTCACGAACATCAACCATAACCCAAAATTTGATATTTCAATCTTTTTCTTTGAGTCTTATCTTTCTCGGACCTATCTGAAAACTTCTTCATTCGTTTCCATCTATATCACGCTCTGTATGCTCCTAGAAGAGAAGACGAACTTGAAGCAGTAGAGATGGGAAGTAGACGCACTCCATTAGCTATCAGGGCCATGCCTATCTCTAAATTGGTGGCTACATTTATGATAGCAATGTGGGAACATTGTTAGTTCAATTTCATCAACTCACTGGCAAGGTTCTGGTGTTAATTATGAATCACATTCAAATACATTTATTTTTATTTGAACTTTTATTTAAAGTTCATTCTAGATATAAAAAATATATTATTTTCAATAAATAGTTATTTTATTTTTCAATTGAAATAGATGTCTCTGTAATGATATCTCTTATTGTCTTTTACATAGATTTGTTGAAGATAAGTACAATGGTAAGTAAATAAAATGAGTCTTAAGTAAAATAAACAAAATAGTTCTAAAGTAAAATAAATTAATTCATAAATAAACAAAATAAAATAATTCTTCAATAAATAAAATAACTCTTAAATAAATGAAAACAACTTCAAATGTTCACATGCGGTTCTCTTGTAGGAAATTAAATTGTGTAAGCATTGCTTCAATTCCATTAAAAGGGTAGGAAAAAAAAGAGAAGTTCTATTTGTGGAAGCTAGAGGCATGATAAGTGCCTTACATAATTTGGGATGCGTTTACATTCTCTAACACTCTTAGATCCTCCTACCCAACTTTTTTTAGAGTTGAGCTTGTGGATCTTCTTTCTAGCTCTAGATTTTTGTCATAGGGGAAAATGAGTAATGATAAAAAGAATAATTCAAGCAATTAAGGTTAACAAGCACTAAAAACCCATGAATGAAAGATCAATTAAACCCATACTCAATGAAATAGAATGCAATGTTTTAAAAAAAAAAAAAAAACAAATTGAGAATTCAATTCAAAACAAAGATACAAACATTGCAAACCTGTTATTTCATTGTTGAATTATGCTCCTTGGATATGTTGATTGCTCAATTATGCATAAACCATGATGCAAAAGCTTTAATGGATGAAGATTTGACTCACAAAATGCTAAAATTGCTCAAGCTTATCAATGCTCTCAAAAAAATTATGAATTCCTTATGAGAATTGTGAATGATTTTTATGAAGAGGGTGGCTTGTTTTATAGATTTCTAGGAGATTTGATCAACGGTGAAGATAGAAGATGAATATTAATGGACGAGATTAGATCAAGAGATCAATGGATGAAAATGAATGAGAGTTTCGGTTAACTAAAAATATCTCCTCATTTCAAGCAAATTGGTTTGAGATATTTTGAAGGGAAGATATTTTGAAAAAAAAAGAATATTCTCTTTTTTAAAATGAAATATGCCATGTGCAAGTTGGAGGAAAATTAGTTAATTAAATAATTAAAAAAATTATTTAATTGTGAGGTGGGGAAATTAAAATTTAATTAAATAATTAAAAATTATTCAATCAAGTGGGTTTGAAGAAAATTAGTAATTAATTAAATAATCAAAATTATTTAATCAATAGTGGGAAGATAGAAATTTTAATTTAATTAAATAATATTAATTATTTAATTAAGGTGAATTTAGAGGAAAATAACAAAAATTGATAAATTTATCAAATAATATTAATTATTCAATTAATAGAGGAAAATAATGAATTTAATCAAATTATTGGGAAGTATTTAATTAAAATTGAGGAATTATTAGATAATGAAGAAAATGATGTAAAATAGTAAATTAGAAATGTGTGATGTGTTTAGACAATTTTAGGTGTCTACATTTTGCCCCTCTTTGATACAATGTATATGTTACGTTGTTTCAAAGACATGATACTAATTGGAAAAAAATTGATACCTCATTGTGCCCCAATGGATGAAGGAATGATGAAAGGATGGTAGGTTGCCCCCTCGAGAGGTTAGCCGAAGAAATTAATTTTTACGTCAAGCTCGCGACAAGATGACGGGATAGGTTTAGTGAAGAAAAGGAGAAAAAATCAAGTCCTAAGAGGCCAAGAAACTGATTGGGAAAGATGGGGAAGGCGAGAAATAGGTTGAAGGGGGTGAGAGGGATGAAAACTAGGGTGTTAGGGATGATATATGTTAGATTAATCATGCATTAGCTAATAATTAATTAATATTTAATTAATTATTAGTCTAATTTATTCCCATGTACTTAAGTTAAACGTAGGAGTGCTTCTTTATGTTAACTAGAGAGCTATTATTAGATCATTATGTATCATCGTATGTGATGTTGACACTTGTCAAGATATAATCCATTTATCATCTAGGGTTGCTCCTATATAACACTCAACCCTCATTATATTATCTCTCTTGAATTCTATAGCTTTTTCTTGTTGAGGATAGTGCATATTATTGTTTACAGCTCTCTTGCGTGGAAGATGTCTTTGTTCATTGTTTGATCTTGTGGCTCGTGTTTTTCACAATTCTAACATGGTATCAGAGTGTGGATTCAACGAACCCCTTCTCGATTTATGAGGGTTTTTCTTCAACAAGGGTTACAAGCTTCAGATCTAGATTCTCCTTTATTATTTTTTACAATTTTTGGAGGTGGGTAATTTTTAGGTGCATTTTGGTGCGAAAAAGACCTCGCCATTGGATTCAAGAGGTTGATTCGATGAATTTTGACTATAAATTTAGCCATATTACCTGTTAGGAGCTTTTGAGGCAAAAATATTGTATAGGGGTCATACAACCCTTATACAGCCAGGTACGATGATTTTTTAAATAAAAAAAAATTAAAAAGCAATTTTAAAAAATTGTTTTTTTATAAAAATCAAAAAAAAAATTATGGGTTTTTTTTGGGGCTATGGGTTTCTTTTTAGGTACCTGCTTGGTAGGCCCTATGGGCCCATGCCTCTCGTCAACAACTTTGAAGTTGACTAGCGATGACAACCCATAGCCACACCAGCGCTTCATCCATTGGTGACGTCCCCATGTCACCCAATGGCAAAAAACCTGGCCCTAAATTATTTTCAGCAACTTTGCACCCTTTTCTGGCCTTCGTCCAGCTTTTTTCAATGTGCATTTTTTCCAGCATGGGCCCTCAAAATATTCCGAGAAAAATTAGCATATTCTGTCAATAGAGTTTTTTTACCGATAGTTGATTTTTTTCTGACAAAAAGGAATATTCTTGTGAATAATCCACCTGACATCATACTGAATTCAATGATACAGCAGCAGGATAGGGGCCTCTTCAAGCCCTCTTTGGCCCTAAAGGAGACATTTTTTTCTTTTGGCCATAACTTGGGCATACGATATTGAAATTGGGAGAACAAGATATCATCGAAAAGATGGTTTTGTCAACTTTCCAGTGGTGTGAGTCTCATTACTATTTTTCTTTTGGTGCATTCTACAACTTGTTGAAGTCAGAGGATCTATTTTCACTCATAAGTTCATAAATTTTGACCTATTTCTCTATTTTTCACGATTACAATAGAATTTGGATGGTCTTTTAGAGTTCTTCACAGCCATCCATGCCATTTTTCTAGAATTTTCTCCAAGTACATTTTATTCATTTTTTTATGTTTTCACACTCTTGTGAATTACTTGGATGTTTTAGCTCCTAGCAACTATCTATTTGCATGGGATGACTCATTTTTTGTTGTTCTATATGTATTTTCAGTATTCTAACCTATTTGGACATTGTAGACATCTTTTTAATGTACTTTCTCTTTTATAGATGCACTGAGATTAAAAGTGTCATTCTGATGTATACTTTTTAAGGATTTCACACATCCTATTGTGCCTTTTGTACTGGCACTCTAATATAAAGTGTCATGGGGGGGTTGTGTAGGCCTTTTGTTTTTCCATCACACCTTTGTCAAGTGAGTGTCCCTTCCATGATAGTAGTGAATCCTGGTGATTCTTGCCTCATTCGTGTGTATCATTGTTTGCACACCTTTTTATTTGTAAGTACTCTTTTGTGCACGTTCAAATGTTCTTGTTTCTCCTACATGCACTTCTTAGTTTCACACAGTTTTAGTGGATCTGTTGTGTCTCTCTTGTCAGCATTATGGGGGGTTTCTACTATTGGCGCTAATGCTTCCTTGGTTTCATTTTTTGGAGTGATCTATGTATCTAGTTCTTGTTGGACTATGTACTAGGTGGATGTAGTGTACATCAACAACTAGTTACCAATGCATTTTGGTGAGATGGAGCATTTACTATATGAACACTTTTGCATTCCTATTTTTCGAGGCTATTCATTTCAGCACTATACCAATCATCATTTGACAGCAATCTACAACTCCTTCATGCTTTAGCGATGTTCTTCATGTTTCTCTTTTTTGGGATATTGTTTTAAGCTTCTTATTTGGAGCATTTACTATATGAACACTTTTGCATTCCTATTTTTCGAGGCTATTCATTTCAGCACTATACCAATCATCATTTGACAGCAATCTACAACTCCTTCATGCTTTAGCGATGTTCTTCATGTTTCTCTTTTTTGGGATATTGTTTTGGTTGGAAGCTTCTTAGTCCTTCACCTTTTTCTGGAGGCTTTCAATCCTTCATTCACATTTCTCTCGTTTGGAGAGGGGTTTTCCCATGTGGTTTTCTCCTTTTCTCTAGTTTTGAAAGATTAGATCATTTGTACATGGGCACCTCACCAAGCCTTGTTTGTCAAGACCCATCATGCATTCTCTTTTTAGGGTTTTTAACTATTCCCTAAGTTCATCTTATAGGGGGTGTCAGAGTAATCATGCATTAGCTAATAATTAATTATTAGTCTAATTTATTCTCATGCACTTAAGCTAAACTTAGGAGTGTTTCTTATGTTAACTAGATAGCTATTATTAGGTCATTCTATCTCATTGCATGTGATGTTGACACTTATCATGATCTAATCCCTTTATCATTTAGGGTTGCTCCTATATAACACTCAACCCTCATTGTATTATCTCTCTTGAATTTTGTAGCTTTTTCTTGTTGAAGATATTGCATATTATTGTTTGCAACTCTCTTATGTGGAAGGTGTCTTTGTTCATTGTTTGATCTGTGGCTTGTGCTTTTCCCAACTCTAGCAATATATATGCATTTTGGGTTATTTTTACCTCATCTGCACTCACTTAGTTTTATATTTCCAAAGCTCAAAGCAAGATTTTTTCATAGAGACCTTGCAAAGATGGTGCTTGTACCTTTTGCTACACATCACATGGATCGAGTTCGACAGTTCAGGAGGCTAACAAGAGCGTCAGGGCCAGTACATATGAAATTATTTTTGGGTCAAAATTAGGTTTAGGTACAATAAATGATAGGTCTAGGGAGTCAATCAAACACATCGATCTAGGATCAACACTTATGAAACCTGACGTGACACTTTTGTAATGTGAAGCAATGCTTATGATGTAGCATGATGTGTTTGATATAACATGTTGCATATGAAAAAATTGTATGTATCTAACTATGAAAAAGTGATGCATTTGAAAAATGCTCGCTTATGACTGAAATGAAGTGATGCTTTTCAATAAAGCTCACTTTTGACTTAAGGCTTGCAAAATTAGGCTTTTTAATTAATTTTTTGAAAAAATGGCATTGGTGTTATGCTTGCAAGAGGTACTTAACCCTATCCTATCACAAGACCAGAGACCGAGATTTTTGGACCAGATGGCTCTTCTTTGTGAGATTGGCATAGACTTCCTATCTTTGATTAGTTTATACTACATTGCTTACATACCTAAGATTCGGGCCCATCGTTCATTCATGATAGCTATCATCAAGCGATGGCATTCAAAGACTGCTTCCTTCAAATTCCCCATAGGAGAGGCTACCATCACATTTGAGGATGTGTGGCATATCTTGAGGATTCCCATTGAAGGTGTATGAATTATCTGTGACATAGACAAAGGGATTGAGTCATTAAAGAGTGTTGTTGGATGATGACTTGGATATCGACAACGGGAAGATTGACTTGAGGCTCTATATTGGTGTAGTTGATGACATTTTACTGGTAGTATCAGGGTTGATTTGTGGTCAGATCATGCATGATCAAAGATCTAAGGGATTTTTGGTTGGATGGGGATTTGTGCTCGAGGGCATGATCCAGGATAGCATCACATTTGCATGGGGACCTTGCGACCTTATGCAGCTTTACCATGACATGCATTAGGTAGTCTATAGGTCGGCTACCAATTTATCAGTTGTAACATGCCCATTGCTCTACCCATTGATTTTTACTATGTTTCACCCACATGTGAACATTTTATGACAACAACAATAAACAATAAAAAGATTATTTTCTATTTCAATAACAAGATGCACATTTGCACAATCCTATTTCAAACTTTCCTATTGCATCACAAAGGAACATCACAAATTCCTAGGTAATGATTCCATATTACATAATTTCATGATTATAATTTCCATTTACAATTTCTCAAATAAGATAGAGATACATGATTGCATACATAACTACCATGAGCTTAATGATATAGACATACAAATAGAATATAATGATCCCCCAATGTTGGTGCATACCTCCTAGATGTCCCCATCACTAGTGCATACATTCTAGGTGTCCCCAAAATTGGTGCTTATATCCTCAAATCCTAGCTACCAAATGTATGAAGAAGAGCATCACTCAAGCACTTTTTTTCCAACCACAAACTTATTACAGTCCACCACACATCTACCTAACTAGTAAGATGGCCCTACCCTTTGATGAAGAGATTTTTTTGGTAACTTCATAATACTAGCCTTATTGAGCATGATATCTAGAGCTACCATACATTGGCTACAACCTACATGTATGGTGTTCCCTACCTAGTATACAAACCTAGATCACAGTGAACCGATAGTGTAAACAGTGGCTACTTACACTACTTTGGCCAATGAATTCAACACCTAGTACTTCAAGTGTAGGTCGTATGTTCACCCACCCTTAGCTCGATTTGGTATTTGATCATTCCTACTCTTTCAATCATAACATACATTCAATCTAAAAAGTGATGACATAACAAACTGACTAACTAGGTTACTCCCTTTCCCATGGTTAATTCTAACCCTAGGAATAATCAAGATAACCATACATGCACACATACTAAGTGACCAACTAGGTTACTCCCTTTCCCATGGATTATCCTAACCCTAAGAACAACCAAGTTAATCACCCATGTTCAAATTGACATTTTCATTAAAGTACTTCAAGACAATAACATATCCCACATTTCACATTTTATGCAACATACATATAGCCTTGACAAACTAAGTATAGTAACCAATAGCAACATAACCACATGAATTCCAATATAGAGTATATATATGTATATACCAAACAAATGGGTTTCACCATTATAAGACTCTACCAAGAATCATGCAAGATTATCCAAAATAATAAATAAACTAAGTTCATACAAGCAAGCTTAACATGCATTTAAACTATCCTTTCCATAAATAATAGCATTCATAGACAATAACATTTCAACATAAAAGAATAAAGTAATAAAAATCAGCATGCTTGGAATTATAGCTCTAAATGAGAATACTGCTTCCCAAGCTCAACTTCCGCAATCATTCTTGTTGCTTCTTCTAAGCTCAATCCTATCTTCAATTCTAGCCTCTCACAAAACTCTCAAGAAATGCAAATTCACAAAAAAACTATCTTTCTTACTAAGTTGTCAAAAACAAACTTGCACAAAAAACTACAGTAGAATTATGAATGAAGAAATCAAAATGGATGAGTGTAACAAAAGGTCAAGAAGCTGCCTCTATTTATACTTAAATCTGAGCAACTCAATGCTACAAAAAAGCTACTAAATCTTCCACCACTACAATAGAAAACTAACAATGCATCGACTCAGCTATTTAGAATGAAATGTGGCTGCTTTAAACTCATAATATGCAACACATAAATAGTCCAAATGTTTCTAGCTTCTTAAAATGGATGAGTCACCATTTTCAAGTGACAACAATGACTCTTTTATTTAGTCAAAACACAATAATGCATATCTACAAATTTCCTAATTGTTATTCAAGTCGACTAACTTCATGAGCTTCACCCATCTTTGGCTTTGACAAAGTCTGCATGCTTATTTTCAGTTGAGTGTTGGATTAGACTTATATTCACTTTATTCTTCCTATCATGGTACTACCTGTTTACACATCAGCATGTTGGCATGTGGGTTTGTATTATCAGCAACTTAAACATATTTGAACGTTTCAGTATAATGTTGCGCATGCGCTTTATAAACTTCAGAAACTATTCACTTTGCATATAGTATACACTATTAACTTATGCGCTAACTTACTCTTATCTTATGCATTGGTTTTAAACTCATTCATGCACTTTATATACACTGCTCAATGATAATATAATGTTGGCTTATATTTAAGTTGATTACCTTTAAAATACTCGCGCTACATATGCGCTATGTTTAAACTTTGTAAACATTTCAAAATGCATTTGATATTATATACGTATATATTATAATATTATCATTATAATATACATTAGCATATATATACACATAAAATCATTCTTTGGTATTTAAATATATTCACAATTATATATAATATATATTTATATATTAATATGTATGTATAGGTATATACATTAACATACCTTTATACATATATATTATATGCATATACCATTATTTTAGTATCTAAAATATACACATACATTTACATATTCATCTATTGGTATATATATATGTCGTATGTGTCCAATCTATATTCTCATACATATGGTATATCCATGCATGAGTATGTGTAGATACGTCTACCTACGTATACGCATGCACATATATACTCACATGTATGAGTTACCGTAAACATGTACATATATACATATATACATTCTATGTATATACTCATTCATTAATATATAAATATAAACACACGAAGAAGAACTTTCACTTAACATAAAGACTCAATCACATATTCTCAATCAAGGACAATCAAATACCAAAACCATAAACCAATACCAAAACATTCCTAAACCATGACTAAAGGTTACTTACCATTTCCCAAACTAACTTGACTCAACTTGAAAAAACTAGGATATGAGTGTGTGATAGTTCAATTAGGCACATTAAGGGTTACCAGACCAAGTTCTTCTCCTAAGTGATACTCCCCCTCTCTTCCGGAGGCTTGATTTTGTTCCTACATCCAACTTAGTGCATCACAATAGTAGTTAGCGGATAACATTACATTCATATGCATCGTATATTTTCACTTTCAAAACATTTAAAACATATATTGAATTGTACATTTCATTCATCACATTTTCCATTAAGATATATATACAAAACACAATCATATATTAAAGAATTTTAACTTAACAAAGTAACAATAAATAGGTAATAACACAATGGGGTGTAACATATTCCCCTCGTTGTGAATCATCATCCCTGGTGATTTTAAGTATCAAGATGAACATGAACCATAAAACATAAATCATAACAACATTGTTTTTCAAGAATTTTCAAAGTGTAGCAAAACATGAAGAAACTTTTGCTTCATCTCAACATAGTCCTCTCAAGTGACAAAATCTTTTACACACTAATCCCATTGGACCTTGCATTTCAAAACCTCTCTATTATGTAAGTGGAGCTTACATATTTTGAGCACTTTGAGAGGCTCAATTGTTACCACTCATGGTTCTTGTACCTATAAAGCATTCCAATCAATAACATGGTTATCCCTTGGCATGTAATTCTTAAGGTACGACACATAAAAGACATTATGCATCCTAGCAAGAGCTGGTGGTAAATAAATTTGATAAGCAACAAGGTTGACTTTTTCAAGAACCTCAAAAGGACCTACATAATGTGGAGCTAGTTTGGATGACTTCCAAAATTTATAGAACTCTTGTGAGGTTTAACTCTTAACAAAACCTTCTCCCCTACTGAGAAATGTTTGGGTACCCGATTGGAATCTACATAACTCTTCTTCCTATCATTAGCTTTTGCTAGCCTCTACTTAATTATACCAACTTGCTCCTCCATTTCTAATAGCATTTCTAACCCAAGGCTTATCTTATCCTCTAACTTATCCCAACTTATAGGAGTTTGACATTTCCTGCCATACAATGCTTCAAATGAAGCCATCTTGTTTGCGAAATGATAAGAGTTGTTATACACAAATTCAACCAAAGGTAGGTAATCCTCCCACTTGTATTATTGATCTATGCAATACATTCTCAGTAGATCCTCTAACACTTGGTTCACCCTTTTAGTTTGACCATCATTTTCTAGATGATATGTTGAACTTATGTTTAATTGTGTTCCAAGTGAAGAAAACAAGGTTTTCCAAAACCAAGATGTCACACAAGCATCCTTTTCAAAAATAATCTTCTCGGGAATTCCATGTAACCTAAATACCTCTTGAATAAACTTTTGAGCTATAACAGGAGCTTCATCCATTAGATTCTTTGGAATAAAGTGAGCCACCTTTGTAAGCTTATCCACCACTACCAGAATGGCATTGTGCTTATTCCTTGACATTGGAAGACCTTTCACAAAATCCATGCTAATGGCTTTCCATTTCCTTTCTAAAACTTCATGAGGATACAAAAGTTCTACAGGGTGATGATGTTCTGCCTTCACCCTTTGACATTCTAAACAACTTGCTACGAATCTTATAGCATCCCTTTTCATTCCTTTCCAAAAATATAATGGCTTCACATCAGCCAACATCTTAGTCACTCTGGGATGTCTGAAATACGATGCAGTATGAACTTTCCACACTAAATTCCTTAATTCCACGAAGTTAGGTACATAGATTCTTCCCTTAAACCTTAATAATCTATCAAGTTCAAAGTGAAATCCTTCATACCTTGGGTCTTGCAGATTATTTGAGAGTGCTTGCTTGAATTGTTCATAATACTCATCACCCTTGGATTTCTACAACACTTGACCCTTGAAATCAATTTGAATTGATATCATCGAGGAGATATGCTTCCTATGACTTAGGGCATCAACAACCTGATTCTCCTTCCCCTTGATATAGTTGATATTAAAATCATAATAAGATATCAATTCCAACCATCTTCTTTGGCATGCATTTAGATTCGATTGAGTAAACAAATACTTTAGACCATGATGATTGGTATTCGGTTCAAAATGTTTCCCTAGCAAATAGTGTCTCCACATCTGTAATGCATGGACAACTACTGCCAATTCCAAATCATGTGAAGTATAATTTTTCTCATAAGGCTTCAACTTCCTTAACAGATAGGCTATGACTTTCCCATCCTACATCAACACTTCACCCAAACCTTCTCCTCAAGCATTTATGATGATAATAAAATCACCATCTGGATCTGGTACTTTCAATATCAGAGTTGTAGTCAACTTCTCCTTGAGTTGGTAAAATGTCACTTGAAATTTCTCTGACCATTCAAACTTCTTCCCTTTTCTCTGTAATGAAGTAATGGGAAAAGTTATTCTGGAAACTTTTGCTACAAACTTTTGATAATAACTAGCCAGACCCATAAAGCTTCGAACCTCAAGAACATTCTTAGGCACTTGCCATTCAAGTATTGCTTTTATTTTTATTGGATCAACTGCAATCCCATCAGCTGAAATCACATGACCCAAATGTTTTGCACTTTATGCACACACACCCCACCTAAGGCAAGGATCTTCTTTTGTTTACTTTTGATTTATGGTTTTTCTTTAGGTTTGAACTTTTCCCCTTAAGGGTTAGATTCCTCTGGTTTTGGGCTTGCTTCACCTAGTTGAATTAATGACCTATTTGCACTTTAGGTGCCTTTTTTTGCAACATCTTGATCTCAAATGACACCTTCAACTTTAGTTTTCTATGCAAATTCCATCAAGTCCTTGAATTGTGCAAGTTAGGGAGAGTTTCAGAGAATCCGTCTCCTCCTGAATTTTCCAAAGTACCTATGTTTCGAAGAATCTACCCCATCACGAATTCCCCGAAGGTCTATCCTTTCGAAGAATCTGGCCCCTGTCGAATTTTCCAAATCCATCTCTTGGTCATATTTTTGAGTTTTTGGTGGTCATATCATTGCATTTATGGCTTGTCAGTCGCCACTTTGGGATGTATTTAATGCTATTTTGGGGATGTTATTTAAGATCTTTTGCATTACATTTTCATTATTCATTTGTGAGTTTGGAGAACTCTTGGCATTTTTCAACATTTGGTGTTGGAAAATTGTGTTGTGATTTTATGGTTTTCTTCATTGACCAGCAACTCAATCTTCAGGTGCATTTGATTCACTAACATTGATCTCTTCGTTTGAAAGGTAAGGTCCCTTGAATCCCCACGATCTTAGCATGATTTTGTCATTGTTTTTAGGATTTGGTGATGCATTCTTTCATTGTTCATTTATTCATCATCGATCGATCTTTAGAGACATTATTTGCATTATTGATTGATTGCACTTGATTTAGTTGGATCTTAATGATGAATCATTAGTAGTCAAAGTTTCTCATGAGGCCCCTTTTTGCTCTGTGGTTGTTTATTTGAATTTGCATGAGCTAGGGAATCGTCTCTTCCATGAGGGTCTCTTTTTTGAAGTTCACTGATGTGGCGAGCTAGGGCATACAGGTTTTGATGTAAACTAGTGTCTGAATCCAAAAATTTTAAATATGAGTGTGCCAAGTTTGGAACTGATTCACTATGGTTGATTTGATAGGCACCTTGCAAACCCTAGTTATGTTCATTTTTTCCCTAATTTTGGTTTTAGAAGGTTTGATAGTGATGTAAGTGTATACACCTAAAATGGTCACATCACATTTTGCAGTAATTAATTAAATATTTTTAATATTTAATTAAATCTCAAATTCCATCACGTATAAATAAATTTAAATAATTTATTTATATTGTTCATTCTTTCATTTTGATTAAATAAATAAGTTTATTTAATCATCTTTTCTTATTCATTTCTTAATTAATTAAATAAACATTATGATTTATTTATATTAATTATCATTTAATCTTGGCTTGGATATTTAATTCGAATAAAGATTAAATATTTCCTCTCTTTTAAATTAATTCCTTCTAAAAATCCTTTCACAATTAAATATTCAAAATATTTAATTAAATTCTTCTAATATCCATATGCAATTAAATATTTCTAAAATATTTAATTAAATTATTCTAAAGTCACATCATAATTAAATATTCTAAAATATTTAATTAAATCTTCCATAGTACAAAAATTAAAAATCAAACTCAATAAATTAAATAAATTTATTTATTTATTTAATTTGAGGATTATCTTCAACAACCGTGGAAGCAAACGGCCAAAACAGAAAAATTAATTTTCTCTATTTTTGTGCAGGCTTGTTCCCGTGGGTTGAAGATAGGAATCCATTCTTCTCTCCAACCTCCCAACCTCTTCCATCTTCTTCTCAACCTCTTCATCTCTCACCTTTCAATTCTACCAGACAATCTCACAGGCGTTGATCCTTGCCAGCCAGGATTGTCCCTGCAAAAAGCTATAAATAAGATTGTCGGGTCTTTGAATTCATATAGAAGCTTTCAGTAAGAAAATTATAGTTAAATTGCATTAAGTCTTTTAGCATTCACAGTATTCAAGCATCATAGCATTAGCATAGCATAGAATTATGGCATATCTATTTCATATCATGGCATCTTCCGTTTACAGCCCCTGTCCATTTCCGTCAACATTTTCACTTTCACCAGCATCTAGGATAGAATTTCCTTTGCATACTCATTCTGCAGACAGCCATTTGGAGAAGCTGAGCTTACACAAATCTGAGAGCAGCAGCTTTGAACAAATCTCTGGAGATATAGAGAAAGATGGAACGCTTCTGAAGAAATTTATGTTTTATTTCAATTACATTTCAGCTTTCTTTAGTTTAAAGTTCTACCAATTGTGTGTTTTTTGTTTTCAATTTGATTGCATAAATC